>PVJS01010194.1:0-48606 GCA_004027185.1 Glis glis | reverse complement strand
CAAAAAAAAAAAAAAAAAAAACAAAAATAAAGCATAAAAAAATAGGGCCAGGGGTGTAGCACGGAGGTAGAACACCCCTGCGTTCAATCCCCAGTACCGCAAAAAAAAAAAAAGTTAAACACCACTACAATTCATAAATTGGGATATTTTAAGGATATATGGCCCAATTTCCCAATTTCTCCAATAAATCAATAGTATGAAAAGAAAGCAGGAGGGGAACTGCTTTAGAATGAAAGAACCTTAAGAGACATAAGAGCCGGGCGTGGTGGCGCACGCTTGTAATCTCAGTACTTGGGAGGCTGAGACAGGAAGATTGCAGGTTCGCAGCCAGCCTCAGCTACTTAGTGAGGCCCTCTGCAACTTAGTGAGACCCTGTTTCAAAATAAAGAATAAAAAATAGGGCTGGGGATGTAGCTCGGAGGTAGAATGCCCCTGGGTTCAATCCCCAGTACTGCCAAAAAATAAAAGAGAGAGAGAGAGAGAGACATAAGAGTCAGATACAATAGGTGAACCATTGGGGGATTCTGAATTGAATAAATCAAATGCAGAAAAAATAACCTAACAGATTTACATGATATAAAATTATTAATTGTGTTAAGTTTAAAAAACTTATTGGTTATGTTT
The DNA here is from genome assembly GCA_004027185.1 of Glis glis. NCBI lineage: Eukaryota > Metazoa > Chordata > Mammalia > Rodentia > Gliridae > Glis > Glis glis. The sequence goes on along the minus strand of PVJS01010194.1, from coordinate 47,982 downwards.
TGAAAGGGTTTTATAATCAGAGAAGCATACTAAAGTATTTACAGAGCCGGGCATGGTTGCTCACACCTGTAATCCCAGTACTTGGGAGACTGAGACAGGAGGGTTGCAGGTTCAAGGCTAGCCTCAGCAACTTATCAAGACCCTGTTTCAAATTTTAGAAATAAAAAGGGCTAGAGGTGTAGCTCAGAGGTAGGATGCCCAGGGGTTCAATCCTCGGTACCACAAAAATAAATAAATAATTTACAGATGAAATAAAATTGTGGCAGAGATTTGCTTTAAAATATCAGGGGGAAAAAGAACAGTCGAATAAAACAAGGTTGGCAAATTTGTGTGTGTGTGTGTGTGTGTGTGTGTGTGTGTGTGTGTACTGGGGATTGAACCCAGGGGCATTCTACCTCTAAGCTACACCCCCAGTCTTATTTTTTATTCTTTATTTTGAAACAAGGTCTCACTAAATTGCAGAGGGCCTCACTAAGTAGCTGAGGCTGGCCGCGAACCCGGATCCTCCGATCTCATACTCCCAAGCACTGGGATTACAAACATGTGCCACCACACCCGGCTGGCAAAATATTTATGATTGTGGAAATCCGGAAAACAAAACACCTATGGAAAACTGTGTGCTTAGATTCCAGTATTGGAACTACCTGACTAGTATTTCTAAAACCTTCAATATTGAGAGAACCAGTAGGACCTGTCTATTGCTTATGTAAAATATTTTTACTTCTAACATGAGTCTATGTTGAATAGAATCAGCCAAACTGCCAAGTTTAAAAATTTATACTTATGCTGGCCTTTATTCTAAAAAAAGACAACATGTCAGTTCCTAAGGAAAGTTTGAACTCTAAAACTTGTCCTCGTCTGAAAATATGAACAAAGGAAGAACTTGATATGTTGAAAGAAGCTGTCCTCAAATAAGTTTCAATGATCTGGCAACTCGGAAGGGCATATCTAAGAACTAGCAGTTACTTCTGAGAAGCCTAAATTTTCTGCTACTTTGGGCTCCCATCGAGCAACCAAAGTTGTTTCTTTACCATGCCAGATATTCGGGTTTCTATCAATACAAGAAATGGAAGGGTGAAAAAATAAACAGAACTATATGACCACTCTTCCTATTAAGATAAATTGAAATTAAAAATGAATATTTATGAATTATAATTTGAGAGCAAAAGAGCTTTTAAAGAATTAAGTTATTTGCAATGTGACAGTAATAACATATAGAGTTCTTACAATTTAATAAAAAGATGAACACCTAAAAATTAATAAAAAGATAACCACCTAAAAATTAATAAAAAATGAACACCCTAAAAATTAATAAAAAGATGAACACCCTAATTGAAAGGTTGGCATAAGACATAAAATTAATTAAGAGAAATACAAATGACCAATAATGAATTGGGTTTTTTGTAGGGTTTTTGTTTTTCATTTTGTTTTGTTTTGTTTTGTTTTGTTTTGTTTTGTTTTGTTTTGTTTTGTGTGGCAGTGCTGGGGATGAACCCAGAGCCTTGTATATGTTAGGCAAGTGCTCTACCAGTAAGCTATATCCCCAGACTATTAAATTATTTTTAAATATTTAAAAAATCGACCTCAATAATCAATGAATACAAATTAAGACAAGTAAATACCACTTTGTCTATCAAATTGGCAAATGTTTTCAATAATAAATAAACAGTATTGACTTTTTTCTAGGAAGCAGTTATAAAAATGGCTCAACGTTTTCAAAGGTCAACTTGACAAAATATATCGAAATCATTATCTTTGAACTAATAATTCTACTTCCTGGAATTGACTCCAAATGAAGTAATTATGTATATAAACAAAGATTTAGGTAGACAAAAGTCCATCCTGTGTTGTTTATAACAGTAAAAACCAAAAATACTCTAGGTATCCAATACCTGAAATTGGTTAAATTAATGATTCAAACATGAAATAGAATACCATGTTGCCAATAAAGCTACCCAGAAAAATATGCTTATATTAAGTTTAAAAATAGGGTCATTAAAGTAATATGTATTATGTGTTTATGTAAATATATGCAAAATATTTACCAAAAAAATTTATTCCAAAATGGGAATTACATTCTTTTTAATTAATATGATTTTAATTATTTTGTTTTCATTTTTATTTATCACTATTCTTTAAAGTGTTTTACAGTGAACCTGCAAGGATCAGAACTGTGATTTTAAGATTGAAAAGAAAGAACTTTCTAAGTACTAACTTCCACCACTCCAACTGTGCTCAATTGTTCTTTTACTCAATCTGGGTTTATTGTACCCTATTTCCTCACTGATGGAACATAAGAGGGAAGTGTCGGCCCTACCATTTCTACCTGCTGGCTCCACCAAGAGCCCTGGGGAGGAGACTTACTGGTAGCTGGCAACTAAGTGTGAAAAGCCTTCATCACTCAAGTTGCTATACTTAGCATTTCATTTTACCTTGCAAGAGTTCCAGCCCTACCAACCCCTCTATCTTTACTCCCTGGTGAAAACTAAAACTCAACCAACATGGAGCCCCCATGCCCTTTTCTTCCCTGTCAATGGTTCCTTCTCAAAAATATCCTGCCATGGAAAGACTCACACATCTAATCTGGCTTCCATTTCAGTAAATGTTTAATCTGCTGATTACAATTCTTCCATAACCTTAGGCTCCTATTTCCAGAAAAAAAAAATCTATATTACTTCTTAGCTGTATCCATTTGGGGCTCTTAAAGGTATACCATCTTTTTACCTCTTTAGTAAAGTTGTTCAAAATAGGACTTAATAAGCAGCTTTTAAACATAAAAAACAATTATTTTCAAATTGAAACTTACCCTATTTCCAAACTAAGGTATAGTTTTTAAACTTCTATCCTTATAATAAAAATGTGATTAAAGTCATAAAGATTAATTAAGTTGGACATTGGACAAAGCATATTAAGGAAGCTTAACCACTGCCTTCTGAAATCTAAAATTTCAGGCAAATTTTAGCTTCCTCACAAGATGATTGCATTTTACATGAGATGCAAGGCTCAAGTGCTTACCAGAAGATTTAGAACATAGTGAATGCTCATCTGTATAATACAAATGTACAACTTCATACATTCATTCAATAAATATTTGTTTAGTGCCTTCTAGGATCCAGGGACATCCTTCCACCCAAGTTCCAGGGTGCAAATATGAACAGTTATGGAGTTCATGAATTAGTCAGGGACATAGACATGTAAGCAAGCAAGACAATCCAATGGATGAGTGCAATTATGGAAATGTATATAGAGCAATATGGGGACAACTAAATAGTTACTTAATATTCACAAAAGGAGAGTTTCTCAGATGAGGTGTTCATCTAGGTGTTAGTAGGTATTTCAGTCAACATTCTCACTACCATAATCCAAAACACCTGACCACCACAACTTAGAGGAAGGAAGATTTATTTGTTCACAGTTCTGGAGATCTCAGGGATTCAGTCCATGTTAGACTGGGTGAAGTCTGCAGAGCTCAGAGCATGGCACAGGGAACAGAGAGAGAAGAGCACAAGGGCTCTGCTCTCACATCATGGAGGCAGGAAGCAAGAGAGTGAGCAAGAGGAGAGGGACTTTGTGTAATTGCCAAGGTCACTGCCCCAGGGACCTCTCCTCAGCAGTTAAGCTCCACCTCCAACATGACTGCTTTGTCTCTGTGATGTCTAGGGGCACATTCAAAATCCAAACTCTAACAGCAGGTGACACACAATGCTTAAAAATGTTTCCTATAAACCTGGAACACACTAAACTGAATTTAACATGTTTCTTTGCTGTATGACTTATCAGAGCTTTTGCTATCCAATGTTCATTGCAAATTTCCAAGGTTGAATTTCCAAAGATAGGAATATAGCTTTGGCAAGCTTATTAGACCACAGAACCCTTTCTTCACAGATCATCTTGATCAAGAGGTTTGGAATTTATAAAATACTACTCTATAATGTGTAATTATATGTGCCCAAGACATTGAGCTTCTTATAAGGAGGAACCAGAGGCATTTGTGATATCAGGAAATGGAAATGTTATCTTCCTCATTTTTCTGTCTCCAAAATCCAGTACAATATTCAACACATAAAAAAGATGCTCAGTAAATAAACAGTAAAGTCATGACTGAGTGTACATTCTCATTTACACCGCCACAACCTGGGGGAATAGTTCAAGTATGTACTGTCTTAATTTTATAGGAGAGAAATTGCAGGCCAAGGACATTATGTGACTCAGCCAAGATTATAGAGTGAACTAGTGAGACAACTGGGATTGGAAACCAGATCTACTCCCAAGTCCAGTGCCCCCTTTCTGATACTTACATGACCACATGACCCAGATTTCCTGTCTAGTCTTAATTTTAGATATTCTGTTCTACTTTTAACCCAGGCCAGGTAACATCCTGGTGTCTTGTTTGGAAAATAGTCTCCATACCTACAACTTTTTTGTGTTTTATGAGTATCTACCTAATAAATATAGAACCATAAAACATAATCATGATGTCAATGAAATCCACAGGGTACTATGAGTGATTAAACAATAATGATCTTGAGCTACAGTTTGGTTATTCTGGGGGAAAAGGGTGTTTATAATAATAGTAAGGTCCATGTTCAGTTAAAATTCTATCAGGAGTGGCCACAGCCTAGCAATGAGTCTGGGTGGTTCCTCCCACATAGACAACATCCATAAAGAGAAGATGCCTATCGGAATTGGATGCAGGTTGCTCAGAGATCCCATAGACACAGCATTGTCAGCCACCCCTCAGCTAAAAAGCCTGGTGGCACCCTAAAACTAAATGTCAGGAAAGCAGCTAAACAAAGATGAGACCAAGACAGAACAACAAATGTCCTGAAGCATGAAGTCCCCTGAGCAACACAGGTTTCATGAGACAATGACTGCATGAGCTCACTAGAGGAAAGTCGATAGACCAGCACTAGGACTATCTGCTTAGCCACACAAGATCATAGTTATCACTGTCCTCTTAGTGAGGAGGACAGAGGCAGCCAGCAGAGTCCCACTGGGTTAGAATCCTGCCTCTGCTATGATACCTTGGCCAAGTAAATCCATCTCTATGAACTTTTACCTACAAGATGAAAATAATAATTTTAGCTTCCTCACAGGATGATTTCAGTTTACATGAGATTCAAGGATCAAGTGCTTACCAGAAGACTTAGAACATAGTGAATGCTCAATATTTTATAACAAAGTGTAATTTTTATAAATGAATAATTCTAGTATCATAACATGTAACACAGCCAGGCATGGTGGCACACGCTTGTAATCCTAGTACTGGGGAGGCTGAGGCGAGAGGATCGCAGGTTCGAGGACCTCAGCAATTTAGTGAGGCTCTCAGCAACCTAGTGAGACCCTATTTCCAAATAAGAAATCAAATCAGTCTGGGGGTGTAACACACATCAGGCTGTCCACTCATTCTCATGACTGAATGTAGCATAATCATTTTCAGTAAGTCCTTTTGCTACCAGGCAGCAGTTTCCTAGATTCCTGTTTTCCAGAAAGAAAGATTTTATTGGAGAGACACAGACATGATAAGCATAAAAGATATTTTTTTTAGCAGAGTGAGTAGATAGTTTTAAGAGAGGAGGCCGTGTTAGAAGGGAGGGAATAAACTCCAGAGAGAGAGTGGAGAAGTTCATTCTAGAGTAGAAATGGCAATGGCGTCTTCCACATGGTGAGTTTAATATCTCATCTGAAAACTTTCCTTCTCATGTAGTATGTATTTGGGAGGTAGTAACTGCCACTTTGCACCACAGCTCAGTGCATCTGCCATGTTGGAAAATTTCCAATTGGTACCTACATGAAACCCACAGGACTTGTGCTCTGCGCATGCTCCAAAGTTGGAAAGCCCTTTAGATTGGTTATACCTGGTTCCTTTCAGATTTAAGAAAGTTATATCTGGCCATGAAGGAGCCAGTTTATGGGCAGAGTTCTCCATCACCTGAGGTTTAGTGACTTTTCATCAACTGAAGTGACTTATTCTCAACCCTTGCTGTTATAGTTAGATATAGAATGGCTCCTTGAAGAGCTCATAAATTTGTGTTTGGAGCTGATGTAATTGAGTCACGAGGGTTGTCATTCCAGCAGTGGATAAATACATTGTAATGAATTTGTCTGGGTGATGGCCTAGGCCGGTAGGGTGTGGCTGGAGAAGGTGGGTCCCTGGGGTGTGGTCTTGGGATTATCTATGGTCCCTTCCTCCCCTTGCTCTCTCTCTCTCCCTTGCTTCCAGTTTCTATGATGTGAGAAGCATAGCCCATGTGCTCTCCCTTTCTCTGCTTCCTGCCGCCATGCCCTGAGATCCAGATGCCAGCCTCTCATGGACTGAACCCCAATATCTCCAAGGAAAACTGTGAGCAAATAAATCTTCCTTCCTCTAAGTTATATGGTCATGCCTTTAGATTATGGTTGTAAGAATGCTGACCAGAACACTTACTCATTTCTGCCTAACTACCTAACACTTTTGTCTTTGCAATAAAGTCCCCAGTTCAAGAAACTTTCCAGGAATCACTAGAAAAACTAAAGTAAGTGAACCTGTCTAGATGGTCCAGTTGTCACTTGGGGACAGATGGGTAGAATCATGGAAGCAGCCTCTTTACAGGACACTGTCACACCAAGGCCCAGTTCTGAGTAGAAATTCCATATGATAAATAAGTACTTGTCCAAATGACTGAGGCCGCAAATAGATCCAGGACAGTATAGTTGAAAAAAAGTAAATGGCCTCTATTAATTTCCCTCATCAAAGATCATTTTGCTCTTCAAACACTATTACAAGACAAGGAATCAAGCCATTTCGAGGGCTAGGATCACTATTCAGGATTCCTGAACCACAAGGCTTTGTCTTACCTTCACATACACTATTTCTTTATTTCAGTCTCCTTATCTGAATAGAAATCCCTGACAAGATAATATGTATTTTAAAAATGAAGGTAACAGGTTGATGAGTATAGCCTTGATCAATCAGCATATAATTCCAGCTGGGTCTCTTAAATCTAAGCCGTGTATTGACTAATAAGCACCCTCTCCTGTCACATGCAATGGCTTGTATGCATTGCAGAGTTATTTGCAAGTTAATATATATTAAAATCACATATGCCCACACACATTACTTCTGTGCATCAGGGGACCTCAAGAGATAACACATCCATCTTCATTTGTGACAGTGTATGCACCCATAGTTCATAAATGGTGATAAATGAATTGTCATACCATCCCAATGGAATAATACACTTATCCACTCTTCTTGCCATATTAATACATGTTCATTTCAGCACCAGTCAAATCTTTAAAATGAGTGATTCAACATTTGCCTCCTATTGGTAACCACAGAAGAATGCTAATTTCACTTCTCAACACTCAGTATAATTTGTTTGGTATGCAAATCAACAGCAGAATAGAGGAATGAAAAAAGGTAATAATAATAATTTCAGCTCATTATGCCTCTTTGATATGCTAACACAAATTGGGACGGAAAATGCTCACTTGGTTTATGTTTCAGTAAATCCAGAGAAAGATAGCCCAGGGCATCTGACCCACCCTAATCCATGGACCAACGCAGTAGGGAGGAAGGGAAAATCTGCAGAGAAGAGCTCAGGCTGATGAATGTGCCTGTGAACTGTTTTTAAAGCAGTCTAATTGATGTGTTTATCACTTTAGCATCTGCCTTGTATTAAGTGACTATTCATTAATAATTGTCATCCTTGCCTTGCTTTTTACAGCCTACTCTCAATGTTTCAGGTGCCAATGGTACTTTGTAATTTAACCCTGCCCATAGCTTTTTCAAGAGTATGGAAAACCTTTCAGCCATTTCAGCACCTGTGCCCCGTGATGGCTGGCAAAGGAGATAAAAGCTGGGGTCACTGAATCTCAAGGCAAAACGGAAACAGAGAGGTCATAGTCCCCATGCTCCCCACTCGGAGTACCTTCCACCCTTCCCACCTCCCTTCCTTCCACCCCAGCCTCACCCTTTCTTCTACCTCTTGTAGCTTTTCAGTCTGTTTAGATGGTAAAATACAATTCTGGACTATAAATAAATAAATGGCTAAAACTGAGGAGTTGCATTAAGAGTGAATCTTTAACCAGTTCTCACCAGGAAAGATGATCCAGCACTAATATTTGTTCCTGAGTTTTTCTGATCATATACTTTATGGGTAAAAAAATTAAAGCATACACCAAATGTACCAATAAATTATATACATATAGAACTGTCCTAATACATGTGTACGTTTAAGCAAATACCAAAAGATTAAAGGGCGAGTATAAAATCTATTTTTTTTTCTTTTCATAAGCACCCAACTTGGAGACCACCGCCCATATAAGCCACCCCCTTTTGTGAGCATTTCCCAGTTCCTGACTGGTTCAGTGTGCCGCTTCAGGTGGTATCCCATATGGTGGGGTCTTATGAAGGAGACCCCTTGGCCAGAGCTCTGCAGACACTGAGGTGGATTTCCTTTAACCCCTTGTTTGCCTGGGGTTTGCACTCCAAGGGAATGTTCTGGTTGGGGAAGTATAGAAGCAAAACTTACATGTGAAACAAGAGTCAAACTAAATGTGCATTAAAAATGCATGCTTTCTCAATCCCCTCGCTCTGTGGGACTAACAGGTGGCCCTGGGAAGCAGCCAGGGCCCACTTCAGGCTTCAGTCAAAACCAAACAAAGAACAGGTGAGGCTCCTCTAAGGGGTGGTCTCCGGGGTCGCTGTCTGCCCAACTCTCAGAGATGAGAACGCTGGAGGAAAACACTGAACTGACAAAGTCGGTGATTTATAATCTCTCATTCCCATAAAATGACTCTCGTTATTCTTGGGAGCTTAGATCTGAAGCGAGCTGTAATGGGCCACTGGGCTAAAAATGAAGTGCAGATTTATTTCTATAATCACCACCAGCCAAACCCTTCCCTGGGAAATAACTAACTTGGCTTTTAAAGTGCTGGGATACCTTTAGAATGCTTAAGATTTATCTTTGGGATTGAGCGCTTGTGTTGCTCTGGGAAATTCTAACTATTTGAGTTGTAAATGCCCCGATCCATGTCCCGGGGAGTTGGAAAGACAACAGAGAAGTCGAACTCTGCTTCCCTTTTACGCTCAGTTCTGAGAAAATTCTTGTGCCTCAGAGATGGTAAGTAAACAGCAATTACAAACACATCAAATACTGGGCTAGGAGACTCCCTGATTGAGCTGCTGTCCAGGAGACCGAGGAAGTTCAGCCTCAATGTAAATTTAAATTTTGAAATTAAATTTGAGTCAAGATAGTCAAATAGCCCTATAGTCAGGGTTCTGGGCCACCTTTGGGCTATAGATTGGGTACTTCCCTTGCTATCCAAAGTCACTGGGCCCGGAAACTATTCTGGTACAATTGTATAGCCATGAATCTTAAGGGTTAAGGTAAAAGATGCCTTCAGAAAAGTAAAACAACTAAATAAATAAGAACCACAGGATCCTTGGTGTAATTCTAGCTCGCAGCATGTTATATAATGCTGCCCTTGCTCTGGCACACAGGTGATCAAGCAGCCTCTGCCGCTCTCACTAACACCTCCTGGCAGATGTCTTAACTCATAACGAGTTCATTTATTGCCTGCACACATGCAAATGTCTTTTTCCTGATTTCCTTCTGCTTCATCTTTACTGAATCTTCCTAACTCCGTACAATAGCGACAGGTACATGGGGCAGTCTCTGGAACTGAAAACTACACATCTCTATTTGTGAAATCACCATTACATTCAGAGCATAATCCCCAAACCAGAGGATTTTAAAGCTAGAAAGTTTCTGGGGGAGCATTTGCACCCCATTTTTTGACAAAAACATTGATGCCCAGTAAGAAAAAAAAAAGTGAGTTGCCCAGGGTCAACCTAGTAGCCAGTGGCAGAATTGGGAGTAAAATCCAGTTCTTCCAATTCTCCCATGATACCTCCTTAAAATACTTTAAAGGATTAAAGTCCCTGAGGAAGGAGAAAAGAAGAAAGACATTGCTTTGCTTTGAATGGGCCAAAGGGCTGAGCAGGTCAGAACTGTTCCCAACATCTAGCGCACTCGTCTATAATAAGATAGACTGCCAGTATTTGCTCTAAAATGGCCTCTTCTCTCACTGGCCAATTAATTTTTTTAATGATTTATGAAGATTCTCAAGGAAAAGGCTCTTCCTGCAAGAGGAATTAATATGCTGAACTTAAAAATATTTGCACTAATTACTGAAGGTCAAAATGGGATTGTGCAGAGATATTAATCAGAGGGCCCAAGGGAATGGGAATGCATTGGACAAATAATGTGAAGCTCTAATCAAAATATTGAAGAAGGTGCACTTTGTTGCTTATGCAATTGCAAACTGCTGCAAGGACATTCTCCCTCAAATCTGTTCGACCACAGCGCCGATGATAACAAACAATAATAACTAACAAACAATAATCAGAACATCAAAACCCATCAATGGCACTGTGGGCCCTTTAAGAGAAACTCCAAGGACAACTATTAACAGGAGAAATATGGCTCTTCCTGGTCTGAGCTACCCTCCCCTTTCCACTTTTGTTTCTTTCTATTCATCCACACTGGCCTTCTTTCGGTCCCTCTACCTTTCTTGCCTCTAGAACGTCCACAAGTTATTTATCCTGCCTAGACCACCTCTTCCCATGATTACCTCATTCACCCCCTTTTACGTGGATAAATGCTATTCATCTTTTCAGTCTCATTGGGTGTACATGCTCTATGGTGGGAGGTTACATCACTCACCCCAATTCTTCACCCTTCACTAATATATGCACATACTTTGCCCTGTGACTTGGTAGTTTTTCCCACCAATGGATTATAGAATAATTCCTCATCCTTTAAATTTGAGTTCAGCCATGTGACTTTCTCTTGCTGATAGGACTTTCTCTGTCCTCTTTCCTAAGGGGCCACTGATAATCTTGAACTTCTATGATTAAGCAAATAATCCCAGTGCTGGTCTGAGGGCTATCTTCTAAAAAGCTCATGTTGTCATTATCCCATGAAGTCCGTGCTGCTTAGGAGACTTTTGCTTCAGTACCTTTGTGGCTCCACCTTGGTCTCATCTTTGTTCATATGCTCTCCTGTCCTGAGGTAGAAGTGACCATGTGCCAGTTCTGAGCACTAGAAGGTCTCATGTATTTCTGTTCGAAATCTTTGCTCGTGACCTAGCCGTGAGAACACACCTGGGCTAGCCTGATGATCTCCGGAGGAAGATGAGAGACATCCAGAGTAGAGCCAACCAGGTGAACTTCATCAACCAAGCCTGGACCAGATCAGCTGTTCCCTAGGCAACCCAAAGCAAGCCCAGAAAAGACCTGCAGAGCTGTTCCACCTAGGTCAGCCAACAGAGATACCTGAGAAATTACAAATGGTTGCTGTTTCAAACTACCACATTTGGAAGTGGTTCATTATATAGCAATAGGACTTTTCCTATCATGGAAGTTATCAAACCTTATTAATATCTCTGGTTAATTTCCTTTCTTGAGTAGGTGTATTCCAATACAGTTGAAAGTATGCCTACTGCCGAGCGTGGTGGCGCACGCTTGTAATCCCAGTACTTTGGGAGGCCGAGACCAGAGGATCCGGGTTCGCGGTCAGCCTCAGCTCTCTCTCTCTCTCTCTCTCTCTCTCTCTCTTTCTCTCTCTCTCTCCCTGTCTCTCTCTCTCTCTCTCTCTCTCTCTCTCTCTCTACCTAGTGAGGCCCTCCGCAACTTCGTGAGACCCAGTTTCAAAATAAAATATAAAAAAATAGGGCTGGGGGTGTAGCGCAGAGGAAGAACGCCCCTGGGTTCAATCCCTGGTACTGCAAAAAAAAAAAGTATGCCTACTCTGCTCACCATATTATTTCAAGTTTTAACATAGTCTTATGCTACACAGTAGACCTCCATTAAATAAATGGTTGTTGAGTGCTGCTTACCTTATCATTGTAACACATTTTCTTCTGTGTCTCCTTCTCACCCTGACAGCAAACTGCCGACCTACACTTTTCAAAGCCTCCCACAGGAGGTACAGTGCTTTAACCTGACAGTGATCTCACAAAGTAGATTATGCTTATTTGATCACATGCTAGACAGAATGATTGTGAATATGATTGTTCATCTATTATTGTTTATCTCATTGTGGTTTTATAGTCAGCACTAAACAGACGGATGAGCATTTACAAATAATGCTTATTCTTACATTTGGCACCATAATCTCTGTTCCTCCGAATCTCTCTGACCTGTATAAATTAAATTCAAAGTCAGCCTTTGAATACATGCAAACCTGTTAGGAACTAAGATCCTGTTCTTCTATAAATGGTTATTGGAAACCTAAATACAGTAGTGAAAATTGCACTTAACTAGTCATCAAAGAGTCTATATAATGCACCTGTTTCCACCTGGCACTTTGGAAAAGAGAGAGATGCAGAGAATTTAACAACCCTTGTTCATCCCTTGTGCTTTATTTTGCATCCCAGCTCCTGATTTGCACTAAAGTTTCATAATTGTAAGAGTTTAACATTGTTGAGGGCTCAGATACCATGAACCAAGAGAAAAATGGAGATCTGATTCATTTTGCCCATCTTTGTAACATAATTATTATTATTGAGGTAACACTATGAATACACACACATAATGCCACTGAACTGTACACTCATTTAACTTATCTTTGCTGCTATGTGATCCCAAAGTCCTTAGCTTTTATACCATTTAAGACAAGGGGAAACTGACTATGTTTGAGGCATCTCTACCAGTGGACAGCCACACTTTCTTCTCTTCCATGATCTGTACTCTATGGTCTGCCTCCCATAGGACAGAACTATGTGCCTTTGTGCTAGAATATTCCAACCAATCATGAGGGTAAAACTCTCTTGATAACAACCATCAACACCAGATGCAAATGCAAGTTGAAGAGGAAGATCATAAACAGACCATACCATGAGCCAGTGCTCTCATTAAAAGATCAGCAGGCCTGAGCATTTGTTGAAGAGTCCTCATTTCTGAAAATCATTGCTGCGAGGCCCAGAATCTTACAAAAAGTTACCAAAAGTAACAATAATATGATCTTGGAACATATATTTGAGACTAAAGAAGAGAGAAAATTCCATCTTCAAGAGAAGTACCAGAGCCAGGAGTGGTGGTGCACGCTTGTAATCCCAGTACTTTGGGAGGCAGAGACCGGAGGATCCCGGTTCACGGCCAGCCTCAGCTTTCTCGCTCTCTCTCTCCCTCTCTCTCTCTCTCTCTCTCTCTCTCTCTCTCTCTCTACTTAGTGAGGCCCTCCGCAACTTCGTGAGACCCGGTTTCAAAATAAAGGATAAAAAATAGGTCTGGGGGTGTAGCGCGGAGGTAGAAAGCCCCTGGGTTCAATCCCCGGTACCACAAAAAAAAAGAGAAGTACCAGCCCTTCTTGAACTCTCTGATCAGCATCTTTTAGTAAAAGGCCAATATAATCATGAAGAAATACATGAACTGGGACCAAGCCTGTCCGCCTGCTCAGCACTCTCAAGCTGGGAGTGGTTCTGAATTGTCATGATCCAGAATCAACTTGACATGTAGAAGCAATTCAGATTCTATTGTTCTGAGTCTGGCATCTGTATTTTAAACCAGCCTCCTAGTAATGCAGATGGAAGTGGTCTGTGGACAGTGTTTCAGAAATGTCTTCATCCTGTCATGAAAACAGAATGAACTATGTGCAAAAGGAACCTTCTCCTCTAAGGACCCCATGATTCCTACCTGGAACCTAGAAATAATTCTGACACCTATGTCCTAATGTGTGAGGATTAGACTAGATAAGGCCTGTCAGCACTCAGAAATGTGCCTGGCCTGTGAAATTAATAAATGTTCCTTAATAAATGTTACCTATTGTCTTTATGTAACCTCTTAGGCATGGTGGATTCCCATGGCACCAAAGAATCACCAACTCCTTCCATCCATGTGTGTGAGAAGGGAAAAGAGTTAGCCTTAAGATCTGTTATTCCTTCTATGTGAAATGCCTTTTCTCCTTCCTTTGCCTGTGAATTTCTGTTGCTGTTGTTGTTGGGTTTTTTGCTTGTTTGTTTTGTTTAAGACTTTTTTCAAGTCATGCCTCTCCTAAGTAGCATCCTCGGCTTCACGGGACCAGCTCTTCCCCTGCTGAGATCACCTGAGCACTCGGGCCACCTCCACCGCAGAGCTTGTTACCTGCCACTGGAATACTCTGTTGATTTCTCCAGCTGCCTCCCTGGTTGTGACTGGCTCAGAGCAGGGCTTATTATTTCTCTGAATAAATACTTCTGGGTATCAACCTGCACAGCCCAGTTGCCCAGCACCACACCCAGGACCCAGAGGTATTTGGTAAATATCTGGGGAACAGTGAAGGTACAGGAAGGGACACTTAGACTATAAAAACTGGGCATGATCATGGGTATAGCATGCAAAGAGAAGCAGGAAATTTGAAAATTACAAGAAAGGAAGCCAAAATCTGTGTCCAGACCTAACGAAGGGCATAAATCAATGTAGGATCTCAGCATACAGCCAATGAGGCACTGTGACTAAGAGCAGGGACTCTGGGACTAGTCTGCCTGAACTTGAATCGAAGCTCCACCCCTTACCAGCTGTGTGACCTTGAACAACATAGTCACATCTCTGAGCCTCAATTTCCTCATTTGCAAAATGGGAAAATGAGATCTGTGTGAGTGTTAAACTAATTAAATAATAATTCATGTGAGGGTTAAATGAATTAAATAATTAAATAATAATAAAAGGCTTGTGCTTTTGTTTAGTAAATGTTAACTGTTGTTATTGTTTTTACTAATGGCATAAATTACAGGTTTTGGAGTGAGGCGGACTTGAGTCTAAATCCAGGTTCTACCACTTACAAGTATATACCACCTTGGGAAAGTTGGTTGCATTTTGTAAACCTGAGTTCCTTCATCTATAATGTGGCAATGATACCCCTATCCGGATAATAATACATTTTTTAAAAATAGTTAGCACCATGATGCCCAGCACCCATTAAGTTCTCATAAAGGATCCTTTTCTTTAAGGAAGTCACCATGCAAAAACCAAACCTGGGAAATGACAAAGAATGGAACCCAGGCAGAATGTGGAGCAGTATCAAGGGATCAGACCAAGAAGCGGTGTCACGGGTCTATTGAACGAGTCCTGGTTACCTTCTACCCTGCCTAGTGCATGGAGACAGGAACCTGTGGTGATGGCCACCTCCCAGGGTGAGACCTGACATCCTGTGCCCCAAGTGGGGCATCCTTTGTGCTCCCACCGCCCTTTGTGTTTCTCTACCTTATTCTCAACTTGGAAGTATGCACTTGGGCGGCAGTGCTGGGTCTCATGTCTTTGGCACCCTCATTACGTGGCCTATTTAAAGAATCCAGTGTCTATGGAGTTGATCCTGATGGTTGCACAGCACTGACAGAAGCCAGTTCCTCTAAAATAGTCTCAGTCCCAACACTTGGGATCTTAACTCTCCATGTAATTCTTGGGTCTACACTCATTTGTATTATTTCTTTTACTCAAGAATTTTAGAATTCTCTCCCACCAACTGCAAAGTAAACTGGTTTCAAGTCACTGCATAAAATGTCTGAGATCCACACTCCTAAGGGAAAGGTCAAACTGCCTTCTGTCCCCTTCCCACCTCCATCCCTTTCTTCCCCATCAAAAGTTTCTACAAAATCTCTCTGATTAGCAAATCAACTACAAAAAATGGCAATTTTTTTTACAAAGTTCTCAAGTCAATTTTCCCAAGGAAGATGGGGAAAAAAAGCAAACTCAGTATTTCACAATCATATATACATACACACCAAGAAAACTTAGTTCCTGTTAGTGAAGTCAATCTCTGTGTGTTTGAGAAAACTCAATTTGCAGCCCGGGAAAGTGATATTTATTTGAAGGAGCTCATTGCTGAAAGCGAATCATAAATCTGCTGGCTGTTGAGACTTCAAGGCAGGAAGAACAGAGGCAATTATTAGTCTGAATGTTCCACTGACAATATGAAATCTTTGTCTTTCAAAGCATTTGTTTAAGTAAGAAAAAGTTTACCCAGCCCGGAGAACGTTCTATTGTGGGAAATGAAACTTCTGAAACCTCCAAAGCTTATTTATATATTTGCCAGGCTTCTCTCTGCCAACTTTCTCCTCTCCCAGAGCGTCCGTTAATGCTAAGAAAAGCCTCGGAAAAGCACACATTATAAGCAGAGAAAAATCTTAATGAATGTAATATATTTGGCAAATCTGTTTTATCTACCAAGGAGATTTCCTTCCTCTCTTCATCGCTTCTCCCTCTCTCTCTCTCTCTCTCCCTTCGTCCCTCTCCCTCTCCCTCTCTCTCTCTGTTTTTCTCCTTGCTTCATCCTTTGTCCTATAGGGTTTGTTTTTCTCTCTTCCAAAAAATAAAAATAAAAAATAGAAAAGTTGGGCATGGTGGCGCAAACTTGTAATCCCTGTACTTGGGAGGCTGAAACAGGAGGATCACAGGTTCGAGGCCAGCCTCAGCAATTTAGAGAGACCCCCTCAGCAATTTAACGAGACCCTGTTTCAAAATAGAAAAATAAAATAGGGCTAGAGATAGAATGCCCCTGGGTTCAATCCTTAGAACCAAAAAAATAAATAAATAATAAAAATAGAAATTAAATTCTTTACTTTTGTTCTCTTGCCGACAGTTTCTATTTCTTCCTACCTATTCAATTTTCTTCCTTTTGGGAAATCCTAGGTGAAGAGGGGGACCTCAAGAATCCAGTGTTAACTTCTCCCCTCTAGTCTAACCAGAGGAAAGGTATCCAGTGCAGACCCAGCTCCCAACCATGCCCCTGTGGGCTGTGGACTTCATAGATGGTCCTCGGCCAGCATACACACCAAGCTCACCTCCCCCTGCCAACCAGCACACTCGTCCCCTCAGCTGGCATATGCTCAGGATTTATTAAGCCATTTTAATACAGGCCAGAACATCCCAACATCAGCTCTCAGATGGATAAAGAAAATTTTCAATCCTACAAGGCATTCCAAACCCAAAATACTAGCAGCGGTCTGGACGATTTCCTCCTGACACTAGTGAGGTTAAGTGAGAGCTGAATGTGTTTGTATATCTTTGTACATAATATGATTCTCCTTCCTATTAAAGCTGTGCTCCCCAGGAACACATTTGTGACCTGAGATTCTCTTAACAACTTGCTAATCAGAGCACAGGACCTGGGCCAGCAGCAGCAGCAGCAGCAGCAGCAGCAGCAGCAGCAGCACCTGGGGAGCCCTAGCCCCAAACCTACTGAATCAGAAACTTCATTTTAACAAGATCTCCAGGTGGCTTGCATGCACACCAGGGCCTGGGAAGCTCTGAACACCAAGTGCAAAGGAGGCACCTGGAGTTTGGGTTGGAGAAGCGAAGGGTGCACCTGCTAAGCCTGCTGCTTCGGCCCTGTGCATCCTCTGCAGGGAAGTTCCTACTGCTGGGGTGTCGCCAGGCTCCCCCTCACCCCATCCTCATCTCGCTGCCTTCACCTCTCCCTCTGCTGGTTACCCTGGACCATGAGGGCCTCGGTCTCCATAACTGCAGGTGAGGCTTGTGCTCGGGCGGGCCAGGCTCTTCCCTCCTGCCGAGGAGTCTGCCCGTCCCCCGGTGAGCTGATCACAGAGACTGATGACTTGACATTTACAGTTCCTTTCCCAGAGAGGAACATAAGACATTTCACAAAAGCTGCACATAATCCTCCTCAATCCCCTATAGGATGGGGCGGTGGGAGAGATGCATTTAAAAATAATCCCACTTTAGTCATCTCACCTCTATGATATTCTCTCCCCTTCCTGAGTAGAAGGAAAACAAATAACTAAAGAGGCACCGTCCCTGGGGGGAATGTGCTCACGTGCAATAGTTCTGAGTGTAAGAAAAGGCTTCTGTGGGGAAGCAACTTCTGAAACAACTTCGAGTTTGTCAAAGGATTTCTTCGGACCCTTTGTCAATGGGCACTTTGGGGGCATCCCCTCCCCCCACACACACACCTCAAGCCCTGGCTTCTCCTAGGAGCCCAGAACCCCATGCACCCACATTCCAGCAGGGCAAAAGCTGGAGACTATGGGTAATGATGGGTCTGTCAAGCTTTGTCTCAGCTTCGTTCTGAACCCACATCATTAGTGTCTCAGCTGACGATCTCCACATCCAGGTATTCTGAGCACTTCTCTGAACACGTGCCATGCATTTCAGTTCTCTTTTCTCGTCTATCCCTCCTATTTCCAAGCAGCCACGAGCTCCTCCTTTCTTTCCTTTTAGATGGACATGAACATGTCAGGGCAGCAACTGGCTGGTTCAAATACAGTGAACTTCTCAGACACCAAAGGTTCCACCCAGTTTGCTGTGGATTAGTTCCCCTGAATAACCTGACATAGTCCCAGAGGCCACAGCTCATCTGTCAGACACTGGACACCTCATCTAGCTCAGTGAGGAGAGGAGGGCCTGGAAGCTTCTAAAGGGATCTCATGTCCCATGGGACCATTGTTGAGCATTTGCACCTCCTCCTGATTTCACTTATAAGTGACACGATTGTGTGTGCTTCCAGACAGGCAGCATCAAGCCTAAGGTTTTTTTAATGCCTCCAGAAACAAAAACAGATGAACTTTCCTTCTGCCTTAGCATGGCCATAGACACAGTTCTTGTTAGTCTCCTCCAAGGGCAGTAGTGAGGGAGATGGAAAGGGGATCGGTAAAGAGCAGAACTGGACGTCTCACAAAGGTACCCAACACTTGCAGTTCTTTGAATGAAGCATGTGGTCCTCCTTAAAAACATAGCAGCACCCCGTGCAGCATGGCTCAGCTATTTAATATTTGCACAACTCTGCCCCCCATTGCTTCTCTCATGAGACCCACGTATATTTCTGAACTAGTCCCTAAATGAATTGTCCTCCCTCACGATGCATTTTCTTCTTTTTTTTTTTTTTTTTTTTTTTTTTGCAGAACCGGGGATTGAACGCAGGGGCGTTCTACCTCCGCGCTACACCCCAGCCCTATTTTTTTATACTTTATTTTGAAACCATGTCTCACGAAGTTGCAGAGGGCCTCACTAAGGAGAGAGAGAGAGACAGAGAGAGACAGAGAGACAGAGAGAGAGAGAGCTGAGGCTGGCCACGAACCCGGATTGTCCGGTCTCCACCTCCCAAAGTACTGGGATCACAAGCGTGCACCACCACGCCCGGCTTCACGATGCATTTTCTAACACATTCTTTAAACCTACTGAAGAAAAGAATGAAATCTAAGAATGCGCTCAATTGTATTCTTCATTCTCTCCATAGTTAGAAGCTATCTCATTGGATGGCATATGGTCTTAGATGGTTGGTATTTCCGTTCAGTGCAATGACTATTTGCTCTCCCTTCTAAGTGTTGGGGGGCACCATGCAGAATACTAAAATATGAAACTCAGTCTGCCACACAAGGTACAACCCCCTGCTATGGTTTGGCTCTGGAATGCCCCCAAAGGCTCATGTGTTGAAGGCAGGGTCCCCAGTGCAGCAGTGTTCAGAGATGGGACCTTAGGGAAGGTGACTGGATCCCAAGGGCTCTGACCTCATCCATGGAGTGGTCCATTGATGGATTCATAATCTGATGGCATTATTGGGAGATGGAGGAAACTATAGGAGGCGGGGCCTAGTGTGAGGAGGTAGGTCACTGGGGATATGCCCTGGATAGATATATCTTGTCCCCAGCTCTTCCTCTCTCTTTCTTCTTCTCTCCATTTCCCTCTCTGCTTCCCAGCTACCATGAGGTGAGCAGATTTACTCTGCTACACGCTTCCACTATGATATTCTGTCTCACCACAGGCCCAAAGGAATAGTCAGCTGACCATGGACTGAAACCTCTGAAACTCTGAGCCAAAATAAATCTTTCCTCCTTTAAGTCGTTTTTCTCAGGTATTTCATCACAGTGACGAAAAGCTGACTAACACACCCACATAAAGCCAGAGGGTAGCCTTTTCTCACCTAACAGACAACCTCCACCTGGAGACTCACTCAAAAAAAACACAACCAAATATAACCAAGAAGTGATTTATATCTCTATTGCAAATTGTCCAAAGAGATCCCACTCACAATGCACAGCAAAACTGACTTAAACCAGCTCTTCCTTCTACTTTCTATCTACATAAATACCTTAAGAGTCTGTATGTGCATTCATATGCATTGCACCTGAGCCCAAAGAGTCCTTCCTCCCGCCCCACACTTCCCAAATCTCTCAAAGTCAACTCTCACGTGGCTCCTTTGGTCCCCTCCCATGTCCATACCTGTTATTTTTCTCTTGTCTGTAGCTCTTCGATGTTTTCAATACAAACCTGGATGGTCCTTCCCAACTTCTCCAGCCTCCTCTCCCCACTGTCCATCCATGACTGGCCAGAGAACCCACCTGGAAATGGAAGGGGAAAGGGAAGAGGGGAGAGGAGTGCAGGCTGAGTCTCCTCGGTAAGCAGAGGAGGGGAAACAGTATGAATATTTAAATAATAGTCTTTTCAGATCAGGAGAAAACTGCTTAATAAATATGAACCAAATGCTCATTTTTTAAACACTACACAATATGAACTTTATCAATAAAACCAACATGGTTCCTACCATCAAGGAGCTTACTGTCCAATAAAGAAGGCGACGGCCCAATAATTGAACAATTACTATTATGTTAAGTCCTGCAGCCACCAGCAGGGAATGACTCTAATCCAGATGTCCCTTAAGATGTCAAAGTGCTCAAATCCCATTCCATATCTAGTAGAAAGTCCAGAGTCCTCTACAAGATGTCTGCAAAATTCCAGAGGGGTTGAAGATGGGGGATGGGGTGTACTTCCTGCCTGTGCTAAGTTCCTGTTCCCTGCTCAGTGCATGCCTTGAAGTCAATCCTTTATCTCCCTGATTCCCACTCAAGCAACAAGAGAACAAAGCCTGTGATGTGTAGCAAAACTTTTGCTGAAGTTTTCTAGGTCAAAAAGTTACATCCCTGTATAAGACAGCAAATAACTTAAAAGTCCATATCGGTCATGTCTCATCTTGAAAGTCCTTTGGGCCAGGGCCACACAGGGCTTTCTCACTGGTCTCCCTACTCTCCCTAGCACTGGTCTTTCACCATCCTGCTATTTCACACATCCATACATGCACAGATTGTCCTACTCAGTTATCCCTTGATATCTGGGATGGGGTGGGGGTTCCAGGACACCAACACCCAAGGACAGCAAAACCCACACATGCTCAAATCCCTTATGTAAAACAGTGCTTGCATATAATATACATGCATCCTCCTATATACTTTAAATCATCTCTAGATACTTGTAATATCTAATGCAATGTTAATGTTCTGTCAATAGTTATTATACCATATTGTCCAAGGAATAATGACAAGAAAAATAGTGTGTACATGTTCAGCACAGATGTAATTTTTTTGTGTGTGGTACTAGGGATTGAACCCAGGGGCATTCTACCTCCAAGCTACACCCCCAGCCCTATTTTTTATTCTTTATTTTGAAACAAGGTCTTACTAAGTTGTGGAGGGCCTCACTAAGTAGCTGAGGCTGGCTGTTTCAGTTTCAGCCTCCCAAGTACTGGGATTACAAGCATGTGCCACCACGCCCGGACAGGTGTAATTTTTTTCAAATATTTTTGATCCTCTGAATCTGGTTGGTTGAATCTGAGGATGTCAAACCCATGCATATGGGTTCCAAATTCCAAATTCCTCTCACCTGTTACGCACAGAGATTCAGCTCCCCCAAGCCCTTATGCCTGAACTCAATTCCAGGCTAAACCTGGAATGGCCAAACCCTCAGGTACTCAGATGAGCAAAAGAGCTAGCTATATATTCAAAGCAAAAAGAATCACAAATGTACAGTCTTTCTTCTAATAGGATCTACTCTCCTTTATTAAGTGGCAAAAAGAATTATGTCAAAACTGAGAGATATAAAAATTGTCCCTATCTGTATAAGAAGATTCTAAGATCCATGAGACCATAAGTTCCAAATGAGTAGACAGTGTCTGTCTCTGCTCTATCTAGTATCCTTCACAGTGCTATCTTTCTCAACAAATAAGTGTTTTTTGAATAATTCATTAAAATCCCTTTCAGTGCTGATGTTCTGTGATTCTTTAATATTTGCATTTTTTAGTTTACACAAAGACAGTTTATTAACAGAAAACAAGAATTCGAGAAGTCCTGTTCACAGATGGCGACCATGGCAACCTCCCTTTCCTGCAGGTGCTGTCAAAGGGAATGGGGGTGACATCTTTTTTTTTTTTTTGCGGTACCGGGGATTGAACGCAGGGGTGTTCTACCTCCGCGCTACACCCCCGGCCCTAATTTTTTTATACTTTATTTTGAAACTGGGTTTCACGAAGTTGCAGAGGGCCTTGCTAAGGAGAGAGAGAGAGAGAGAGAGAGAGAGAGAGAAAGAGAGAGAGAGAGAGAGAGAGAGAGAGAGAGAGAGACAGGGAGAGAGTGAGAGAGCTGAGGCTGGCCGCGAACCCGGATCCTCCGGTCTCCGCCTCCCAAAGTACTGGGATTACAAGCGTGCACCACCATGCCCAGCTGGGGGTGACATCTTCAACCCTCTGATGTGTGTGTGTGTGTGTGTGTGTGTGTGTGCGTGCGTGTGGTACTGGGAATTGAACCCAGGGGCAGTCTACCTCCAAGCTTCCCCCCAAACTGATTTTATTTTTTATTCAGAAACAGGGTCTTGCTAAGTTGCTGAGAGCCTCACCAAGTTGCTGAGGCTGTCCTTGAAACTGTGATCCTCCTGTCTCAGCCTCCCAAGTACTGGGTTTAAAGGTGTGCACCACCACCCGGCTTCCCTGGGGTATGCTCTTCATACCCCAGTAGGCAAGGACTCTGAGGGCTTACTGGGCCCCAGGTCTAGGGGTCTTGGCCCTATTTTCTCCTGTGGCCCAGAGTATAGGGCAGTGATAACCTGCTCCTCACCCCTCTGGGCCACATCCCTGGAAACCAACATGGCAGCACTCATCTCAGTAAGACTTCACCTCATCCCATCAGTCACACAACAGATGTTTTCCTTACCAGGAGCATCAGTGACACAGACAAAGTGTCATTGAAGGATGCAAAGGCGTGGCAGACTCCAAATTCATTCTGTCCTTCAGCCACATAAGGTCCAACACAAAGGAACCTGTTCTTCCTTCTTTCTCTTCCTCTTTGGAGATGCCATTCCCCCACTTCAAAGGTTCCTCCCTGCAGCAACACAGCCTCCCTCTGAGACAAGGCGTGAACCTGGTCCTGGTGACAGATCCGGATCCACCAGCCGAGCATCTCTCACCTGACACTTGGCTCAACTTCTGCAGAGACCCTGGCCTGCTGCCCCAGCCCAGAAGAGCCTCCTTGCCATAATTCTTTTATCTAGATTTATTTTTCTGATCATAGTTTTCTCAGGTTTGAAGAAAGTGTAGGAGAAATAATGTTTAGTCAAAAGTTAAAAAGCAGTAAGGTATAGAAAGACAAGTACCACATGATTGCACTCATATTAAAAATCTTAAAAATTGATCTCATAGGAGTTGAGAGTAGAATGGTGATTACCAGAGGCTGGGGAGGGGAGGGAAGTATGGGAAAAGGTTGACCAGTAGACACCATTTTATACTTAGAGAGGAGTACAAAGTTCTGGTGTGTTATACTGTGCAGTAGAATGACTATAGAGAATGATAATGTTCTGTATAGTCCAAAAAGTTAAAAGAAAGGATTTTGAATGTTTCCACCTCCAGACAAAGGAGAAACCTTAGTGGAGTGAAGGAGGGGACCTAACTGAGGGAGATGGGAGGGGAAAAGAAGACTTTAAGAGGGAAACACCTCAATGGACGTGATGTACATACACAAAATCATCAAAGCCCATCACTGTGTTGAGTACAGGAAGGTGGGGAGGAAGAGGAAGTGGGGTGGCAACGGGGGGAGGGATCAACGAGTGCTGTGTGCATGTAGGCCTCGATCACCCTGAACTGCATCAAGATGTATGATTACAATGCACCAATAAAAAAGAAAAAATGAAAAACGTTTGAGGAGGTAGATATGTTTAACCTAATTGAAAGATTATACTGTGTGTGTGTGTATTGAAACATTGCATAGTACCCATAGATATGTGCAATGTTTATGTTTTTCCATTTCAGTTAAAAATAAAACAGCTAAAGTATTACATCTAATTTATTAGTATAGCAGAATTATTTTAGATATGAATCACTGAAGAACCAACTCAAAATGGCTTACACAAAAAGGAAACTTATTATCCCACAGATCATGAGGTTCAAAGATGAAGTCTTTCCAGGGTTAGACAATTCAGCAACTTGGCAACATTATCAATACTCAGATTCTTTTCATGTTCTCACTCTGCCATCCTCAGTGAGGTCCTCGGCAACATCCTCTCATGGCTGCAAAATGGCTGTAGCTGCACCAGCTATCATGTCCACACACAACAAAGTCCTTTTCTTGGTGCTTCACCAGGAACAAAAATAAGCTCCCCCCAAATCATTCCACAGACTTTGTCTCACATTTCACTGGCCATAATCATACCACATGCTCAAATCATTCTAAACCAGTCGATAGTAAGGGAAATGGGATAACCACACTGCCTAAAACTAATTGGGATTCAACCCTTAAAGTTAGGATCCCAAAGACCTTGAAGAGCTCAAAGTCCCTGAAGAATCTGGCCACTTCTCCCCTGAATAAAACTGGGATCTGTTAGAAAGGATAAAGGGCGAAGTGCCTGCTAGATAATTAACCAGCAGTAGGTGCCATGATTACAATCACATTTTTTTTTTTTTTTGCGGTACCAGGGATTGAACCCAGGGGCGTTCTACCTCCACACTACACCCCCGGCCCTATTTTTTATACTTTATTTTGAAACCGGGTCTCACAAAGTTGCAGAGGGCCTCACTAAGTAGAGAGAGAGAGAGAGACAGGGAGAGAGAGAGAGAGAGAGAGAGAGAGCTGAGGCTGGCCACGAATCCACATCCTCTGGTCTCCGCCTCCCAAAGTACTGGGATTACAAGCATGTGCCACCACGCCCGGCTTTACAATCACATATTTTTAAATAGCCATTCCAAACATGATAAGAATCATTTTAAATGAAGAACAAATTCCAAATGAAAAAGCATATTCTTAAGAGTAGGTCACTGATTAAAGTTTTCAAATATTGATGTGCCAATCTTTTTTTTCTATAATCCTTTAATAATGTTCTGCATCCAACATAATCAAGAGTTTTAAGAGAGTCCAGTGAAGTGATGGCGAGGGTCTGGGGGAGGGAGGTATGGTGGGGGTAAAGCAGACTTGATGAAGAAAACAGTTCAAATAATGTTTTGTATGTATATGAAACCATCAATACCAATCTCAGTAACATATACAGGGAGGAGGAGGAGCGGGGTGGGATCCGGAGGGAAACACCAAGTGCTGTGTGCATGTGTGTTTCTGACACTCTGAACCCCATTATGATGTATAATTACAATGTACCCATAAAAGTACATTGTAAAAATAAGAGGCTGTCAATGTCTCCCTTACTTTTATGATTTAGAATTTCTGTTCTTGTTGAAAACTTTTCACAAGAATTTATTTTCATCCCCTATGAAACAAACAAAAACCAAATACAATGAACTATATCAATCTCTAAGATGCTGGGAGTTTTCTTTCTTTTCCATTTTTTAATATTATATAACCCACCATCTTAGAAATAGTCATTACTTGGTGGAAGTTTCTCTGCTGAATACCAAAAGAGAACACATAAGAGCTAGTCATTGACAGCAGTAACTAAAACAAATGGGCCCTGAAGCTTTACGTACTAAATGTCAGTTCAGGTCCTAGAGTTTCAAAGAGAAAGACAGCACACCCCTTCTCCATTTCCACTGCCTTAAGACTGATTCAAAGACTTCTGGATGCCAGTGACAAATACCCATCCTAAACTACCTTAACCAAAACAGGACTTTTATTGGCTTAGGACATTCTGCATGATTCTCCCCAAAAAAGGAAACTTCTTTCTAATTTAAGTTTTGGTATCATCTTCTTTTTGGATTTTTTTTTTCAGAAAGAACAAAAACTTTAAAGGGTTCCTACTTGCTTGCCAAATAGCACAGCATGATAAATATTATAGCACCCAAATTACCATCAGCAGAATCCCAGTTGCTCACATCTGCCTGCGGAGTTCCCTTTACAATCAATCAGGTGTATTGAAAAGGTCTTCGTGGTGTAGAAGGGAACAAAAGTCACCTGTGTTTTTCCGTTTACTCTAATTTGTACACAAGATATAATTTGCTACACTGCAGGTCTCTTGCTCAAAAAGATTCAAAACAACAAAAGCAAAAATAATCACTACGATTCTGAGAGTGAGATAAGTGATAGAGAATCTAGCTGTGATCAGCTGGGAATTACATTAAATCTCAACCATACACAGGAGCAGATTTTTAGTGGAGGAAAATGCCTTAAAATTTATCTACTGTAAGCCCTCATTTCAGAGACGAAGAAATGAGGCCAGTGGCCTTATCGTTAACAAGGCCAATTGGATACATAAGTTGATTTCCTTCCCTCCTCAAAGCCAACTGGACTACCGATAAAGCAACACGAAAGGTGCAAACCCTCAAAGCAAATGAGAACAGGCAAGGGAGACGAGAAGAGAGATCACAGGGGATGGACAAGTAATGGTCGCCCACTTAGCAGACAGGGAAGACTGGGAGCAAGTACCCGCAAAGAGAAGAAGAGCCAGTGGCAAGAATGCCTGCTGTGCCTCTCAACTCCAGAAAAGCAGGGACTGCTGACATCAGGGACTTCTGGAAGGGGTGAGAGGTGGGGATGAAGACCCAAAAGATTGGTGGAAGTCAGGAGAAGGAGCTGCGAAATCCCCTGGGTCCTCCTCCCAACTACACTTGGCCAGGAGACTGCTCATCCTCCAGGTCAGCTGAAGGTTGGAGGTGTCTAAAATGCAAGCACTGACCCACAGATGCTCCACACGAGGGTAGCAGAGGAGGGGAAGGCACAGCAGGGCAACTGTATGCGGTTAATGATGGTGATGATGCTAACAATAAATATAGATGGCTTGTGAACTCTCATTAGGTCTCACACTATAAACACTCTGTGTTCATTCAGTTAATCCTAACAGAATCCTATAAAGTAGGTGCTATTAGTGTACTCATTTTACAGATGAGAAAACGAATCACATGGCATGTCATGAGAGACACAGCACAGCTTTGAAACCAGCCAGTCTTTTAAAGTCTGGTTTTAACCATTATATAGAGGACTACAAACCCTGGTCGTGGTTTCCAGAAAGCTATCGTTCAGGTGTACAGCTCCAGAGCAGCAAATCTATGAATGTGTTTTTAGAGAAAAGGCCTATAAGCCCCTGCCTGAGCAAAGCCACCAGGCAGCCAGACCCACCAGACACCCAGAGCTTTCACTCAACTTTTAAGAACCTTCAAGTGAAATATGAATGGACAGCCAAGGAGACAATGCATTTGTGGAAAGTCTCTGATTTGCAAAAGAGGATCCAAAACAAATGGGGAATTTCACAAAAATAGAAACAATGAATGTGCAGAGGAAAAAGAAACTAGAATATTCTTAGAGCAATGAGTGCATGATGCTATTTTAAAATGAAGAAACATACATGTAATGAGTAAAATCATTTTTTAAACAAATAACACCAGAACTGCAAAAGTTAAATAGAATCGGAAATTAAAGTTGAAGAAATGAGAAAATAAATAAGTAGATAGAGAAGAAAATCATGTAATAATCTAAAATTCCAGTAGGAGTCTCACAAATTAAAAACAAAGGAAAGGGATGGGAAGAAACTATCAAAGAAATAATATGTGAAAATGTCTCAGAAATTAAGAAAATAGGAGCCTGTTGTGTGTCCAGCACAATGAAGGAAAAAGCAACTCCAAGTTACATCATTATAAAATTTCAGAATATTGGAGATAAAAAAAATACCAAAAACTTCAGAGAGGAAAAGAGAACATGCACAAAGGACCAGAGTCAGGATGACATTGCATCCCCCCTCGAAGTTAGTAGATCGAAGAGAAATAGCTTCAAAATCCTAAGGGGAAAAAAATCTCCCAACTAGCTCTTGCTATTTATCTGACCTCTTCGCTCTGCCTTGCCCTGCCCTGCCAATTCTAACTTGCAACCCTCTGCAAATCAGGGAGAAATGAAGTCAATCCTCAGGTCTCATGGACTCATGGACTGGTGGCAGTGTCGGCCAATGCTGGGTGGGATTCTGCCACTCCCCAGGCCACCAGTCCAGGGAATCCAACCTGGGTGACCTCTCGGGGGCTTCCTCTTGCAGGGATTTTCATAGTCTGTCACAGATCTAGACTTTTCCACCTTTATGACAGGTTGTTCAAGACTGATCTTTGGGAGCTCGTGGAATAGCTTCTGTATTTGTAATCAATCTACTGCTGCTACAACCAACTGCCATTAACCTTAGAGGTACAGAACTACACAAATTTACGGCCTCGGTGTTCCTTAGGTCAGAAGTCCAGGTAGATGATCCTGGTACCTCTGCTGTGGGTCTCCTAAGGCTAAAACCAAGGGGGCAGCCAGCCCGGGCTCCTGTATCTGGAGGCTCTGGAGAAGAACCCAGAAGAACTCATTCACATTATGGGTAGAATCCAGTGTCTGGTGGATGTGGGATTGAGCTTTCCACTTCCCTGCAGACTGTCAGGTGGGAACCTCTCTCAGCTTGAGGACCCTCTGCATTCTCTGTATTTGGTTCCCTAAATCTCAGGGCCATCAACATCAACATCACATCAAGTTGTTCTCATACCTTGAATCTCACTGACTCTTCCTTCTACTGCAGGTCTTCTGCCTCCAGTCAAAGCATGCTCTCTGTTTTTAAGGGTTTATGTGATTAGATGGGACCCACCCAGATAGTCCAGGATGCTCTCCCAGTTTTAAGGTCTATAATCTTAAATACATCTGCAAGGTCCCTTTCACCATGTTACATAATGTATTCGCAGGTGCCAATATTAAGGCATGGACATCTTGGGGAAACCATCCTCCTTCCACAATTTCTAAAGAAATTTTCAGTTTATTATACCAATAAATAATGAAGCAGTCCCTGGCCCCTCCCATTAGAATAAAAGTGTGAATTAGAATTCACAATTTTATATGTATCTGATATATAAAAAGGCATCACTAATACAACAAAATTGAGTGCCTCCTATGTGGTAAATACTGTGCAAGAACTTGAGAATTCAAAAATGATTAAGACACAGAGTTCACTCTCAAGATGCTTACCATCTAGCAGAGGAGACAGGCAAATAAACATAAAGGGACGTGAGAATGCAATGCAAGACCAGCTCAAGGATTTTTTAAAGCACAGTAGTGGGGCACTAACCCAGTCATGGGGATGGGGGGAGTTTCTTGAAGGAGGAAACACTGACTTGAATTTTCAAGGAAATGCAAGAACTAGCCAGGAATAGATATGAGGATTGAGAAGGTAAAGAAAAAAAGGCAGAAAAAATAGAAATACTTACATACACACACTTCTATAGTCACATACATATTTTAGAATTACAAAATGAACAACTGAAATGTAGGAATTCTTCACTGTCAAACACATTATAGAATTTTCTGGACAGAATTCCCAAAGAATGTTGTGCATATTCAAGAAAACGTTACTCTAAAAATTTGATAACATTAAGCATCCGTAATCTAAAAATCAAACTAACTCCAAAATGCTCTAAAAGCTGAAACATGATGGCACAAATTGTATAAAATTACCTTCAGGATCTGTGCAGACGGTATTTATGAAACATAAATGAATTTCATGTTTAAATTTGGGTACCATCCACAGTATCTTATTATGTGTATATATGCAAATACCCAAAATCCATTAAAAAATCCAAAATCCGAAACACCTCTGGTCCCAAGGACTTCAGAAAAGGAATAATCAACTTGTACATTTCGAACATTTTCTAACTTGTGCATACATGTCATTTTATATTTCATCAACCCTGTGAGGTAGGGAGAGCAAACATAGTTATTCCCATTTTGTGGATATAAAATAAATAGTTCAGGGGAATGAGGGACTTCATCAGAAATGAGCCACCTGTCACCTGATGGTGCTCAGATCAGAAACCAGGCCATCGAGCCTCCCAGTTAGAAAGTCCAATACTTATTTCACTGCGGGATGCCATGTCTATTTTGTAAGTTCTGCTCAGATTTATTTAGCTCTTTGCTTCATTTTCTAAATGCACAGTACATAATTATGGATTTATGAAATCCCAGAAGAGACTGATTGATTCTTTCTTTTTGTCTTTGAGTTGACCGCACAAAAAGGGAGCAAAATTATACTCTTACTCAGACATTATTGCTTTGTTGATTTTCATGTTTCCTAAAATAAATCATTTTTGTTGTCTTACCACAGTCATTAAAAGAAATAGAAGATCTGATTTGGGGAAGCGTTGAGATTGTCACAGGGAAGTCTCCTGGAGGACGTGTGGGCTATTGATATTCTCTCCTCAAGCCCGAAACAGTCTCTGGAGATCCATGAGAAACACGAAATGGCAACAAAGACTGGGGAACAAATTGATGGGGTCAGAGACAGCTGTGGACCCGTAAAGAGCTTTTCACGCTGTCGCCTTATCTGTTTGCATTTATACTTTAGTTTTGCAAATTAACTGGGGGGGGGGAGTCTAGTTTTATTTCAGCATTTTACTTTTCAGTTAAAGACCAAAGAATAGGTTTCTACACTCAAAATGGTTCCTCTTTGGCTGCTTTGTTAAAAATCACAAAGCACCTTGATTTCCCCCTCCCCACAAAGAAGTGCAGACGTTACATTGAGATGTTGGGTGCATACTCAAAGGAGGATGTGCTACTTACTTTGTACCGAGGTTTTAATATTTTCATAAAGATCCTCTCTTCGGCTCCTCAAGCATTTGCCTTTCATTTTGTTTTATTGAATTAGGCTGCAAAGCACTCAGGCATGAAGCTCTTTGTCATCTCTAACCAGGCTTACATTGATTCCACATATCCATACGCCTAGTCTGGGTTTATTAATCTACACATCTATTCCACTGAAAAAGAGAACTCTCTAATTTATTATGTAAAAGGATAAGCCACCTCCACAGCCCATTTGCATGCAGGTATGCTTAAAAGTAGATTTGTTTCTCAGACTTCGAGCTGGCTTCTTTGGCAGCATTAAACCAAGGGAAAAATGAAATTATATTGTGATTTTTCACGGTGGATTATACTACAACCATGACAAAAGCAGGCCAGTATTTCAGTTTTTATTTCTTTAAATATAAACACATTTTAATATAAAGAACTCTGGGCCAATGGAAGCAAGATTCTGCATACATCTACCCTCGAAAATGCAAATCACACTATTAATTCACCACCTGCTACTCATTTGGGTCAGATCTCCCTCAGCCAAAGCAGATTTTCTGGGAGGGTGAAGGGCTTTATCTGAGTGGCCATGAAACCTATTTTCCTCCTAAATATCACTCTTTCCAAATATTGAGGGCATAAATGTATAAAATAAGCAACAAAACAATCAAGATTTTCAGAGGCAGAAGACCTTAGCTGTTGTTTATTACCCACGATCAGTTTAACCTTTCTCCAATGTTCTTGCATTTGAAGCAGGATAACTAATTAATATATACTGAGGGCCTTTTCCTTAGTCACAGAAGTTTTCATGCGTCTTTTTAAGCTTCTCCAGCATATTTTGGTTCAGAGGGACTTTCTCTACTAAGAAGGACAGGTATCTGGTTAACGATTATTTGTTGCAATGGACTGAATGTTCATGCCCCCCTCCCCCGAATTCATATGTTGAAATCCTAATTCCTAATATGATGGTATAGGCAGGTGAGGCCTTTTGAAGGTGATGCGGTCATGAGAGTTTATCCCTCATGAATGGGATTAGTGCCCTTATGAAATGGATTACAAAGCGCTCTCTTACCTTTTTTCTACCACGTGAAAAATAGAAGAAGACAGTCATCTATGAGCAAGGAAAAAGCCTATCCTGAGAAGGCACCAAATCTTCTGGCACCTTGATCTTGTCCTCCCATCCACCAGAATGGTGAGGAACAAATGTTTGTTGTTTAAGCCACTCAGTCTCTGGTAATTTGTTACGGCAGCCTTGCTGCACAGGCCTTTATTGAGTACCTCCCCTGGGCCAAGCATGAGTCTGGGAGCTAGGGGTGTGATGATGAGCAATTCAGAGGAGTTCTCTGCTACCATGAAAGATGGACAGCAAACACATGAATACATTTAAAACCCCAAAGCAGTAAGTGCTATAAAGGCAATTCAATATGACAATGTGAAGACACTGGCTGATGGAGCTATATTACAAGGGGGAGTCAGCAGAAACCTAAGCTGGGAGCCGAATGACAAAAGTCGCCAAATGAAGTTGGAGGGAAAGCCATATAGGCAAGATAAGAGTAAGTGCAGGCCCAAGTGGAAATGAGGCCTGAGACGGGTTCACTCCAGCTGTAACAAGAAGGCAATTCATCCTCCATTCATTGAACCTATCTCAGTAGGGCCCAGAAATACAAAATTTAAAACTTTAATTTCTATTCTCAAAGAGCTTAGTCTAGTGATAAAGACTGGCAAACAATTATAATACAATGTGTTAAGTGTACATGGTGCTGTGGACAGGAGAGGAGGGATGGGGTAGAGCAGTAGAACCAGTCATAAACTAGGTGCCAGGCAACATGGGTTCTCATCCTGGACCCACTAATTATCAAGATCCTTGTCGGGTAACATTTATTCACATATTTATGTTGGTCAATCGACCAACAAACATTGAGTCCTATAATATTCCAGGACACTATGCTAGGTGCAGGGCATCTATATTAGTTGGAGTGCTTTGAGTTGCTAATAACAAGAACACACCTCAAAAATCTGACAGTGGATTAAACAAAAGAGATTAACTTGAGGAGTTGGCTTCAAATATAGGATGCTAGTCAAAGTGCTCAAACAATAAAGTGCTCTCCCTCATTCATTTCTCTTTCTCTCTCTCTCCCCCTCTTCCTCTCCCCCCCATCCCTTCCTCTCTCCCTGACCCTATATCCCAGCTCTATTTATTGTCTATTGTCTTCAGTCTATTTCAGTCTATGGAAGGAAGGCTCTATGTCCACAGAGAAAGAGACTCTCCCTTTCTAACAGTTCCAACCAATGTCCTAAAGAAGATGAACACCTGTAGTCACAGTCCCATTCCTAGAACCATCACTCCGACCTGCACAGCTGCGGCTCTGGCTGACCAGGAGAGGATCATTCCCCACCCCAGAAGGCTAGGGATCCGATCAACCTACCTGAGCCAAGTGGAACTGAAATGGGGAGAGCGATGGTCCTCGGGAATATAGATTCTGATGCCACAAAGCAGGGTGACTGAGAGCTGAGCAGGCAAACACCACAAATGTCTGCTACAAGACATTCATCCCAGGGTCTGAGAACTCACAGCCTTGTAGAAGAAATCAGTGACTCCCCTAGGATCACAACATCCTGTCCTTTATCCCTAGTACTTATAGATGTCTCTATAATGCCTTCAATTCTTTTGTATTGAGTATATAAACTTTGTTTTGTGTCTCTTTCCCTACAGAACTCATTCCTCAGATTCTTCTCAGTATGTACATAGGGATTCCACCTCCCATGGCCTCTTCTCCTCTGACTCTTCGTCCTTTGCACTAGGAGGAATCATCTTCCCACTAATACGACCCCTCCTTTCCCTGTCTTCCTCTCGGGCCTTCTCTAGGTCCATGTAAACTAACATGGAAGAAACCATTGACTAAAATTAAGAACTTTATTCTTCCTTGAATTTTTAAAAAGACAAGCTTAAGAGCTGGGCATGGTGGTGCACACATGTAATCCCAGTACTTGGGAAGCTGAGACAGGAGGATCACAGTTTCAAGGACAGCCTCAGCAAGTAGTGAGACTCTCATCAACCTAGTGAGACCCTGTTTCAAAAATAAAAATAAAAATAATAAATAGAGCTGGGGGTGTAGCTCAGAGGTAAAAATGCCCCTGGGTTCAATCCCCAGTACCACAAAAAAAGACAAGCTTAAATAACAACCACATCATCCTGTCCCACAGTCACAAACTTGAATAACAGCTTTTGATTTTTCCCCCTTTACACACAGCATGTGTAGATGAGGGATCGCTCTGTCTACCATATCTAGCTACCATCCTCAAACTCAGAAATACAAAGCTGTGGGCCTCCAATTACAGATAAACTTGCTTGCATTTTACACATAATTAAATTTTTCCTGCACTTTCCAATTGAGTCCCATCTTTCAGTTTGATTTCTTTAATTGGTCCCATATCTTAAAGGAGCTCTGTTCACCATTTGGTACTTGATAGATCCCATGGGTCTTTGTAGCTGACAATGATGCTACTGTTTCTAAGTCTGTTTTATAGAGGGATGCATATGTGTCCCTAATTGCTTTTATTTTTAATGGAGATTTGATGGGGAAAGTTCTCATATTTTCTAAAACATTCATCATAAAATAAGTCCCTGTCCCAGAATTGTTCTCAAAACCTTAAGTCCTTTTATGATAGGCTGTCTGGGCTATGAGTTTTGTCCATCCTCGTATTTGTTGAATATAAAAATCAATAATGCCACCACTCTGCACATTTATCTAATGTAATAATCAATACCAATACCTTTCCTGATACTTACTTAATATAATAATCAATAACAATCCTGTTTGTTTATTTGATGCCATTGACCAGGGTAGAAGACCAAATCTGTGTGCTTTATCTACCCTGTATACATGCAGACTGGGCCATCCACCACTAACATATCCCTCTTTCTCCTACTTCCTACCCCCAGACCTAAATAGAACACCCTTCCTCTCCTTCTTGCTCTGGACAGTGATAGTCAATAAATTATCATTTGGGGGAGGCAGCCAGCATTACTTGAACCTCACAGTACCTTATTCTAGGTACTGTGAAGGAAAGAAAGAACTATATAATTAAATAATTACATATGTAACTGCAATATGATTTAGCCCTGTGTTTGTTAAGGTTACACTAGCTGCTCCAACACAGAAGCCCCAAGATCCTGGTGGCTAAATACATGATAAGTTGGTTGCTTTTCATCTAATGGTATAATATGGTTGTTCCTGGTTAGTGGACTATTTCCATATAATACTTCAGAGACCTCCTTCCATCTCACAGATCCATCTTTTCCTGGAAACCCACAATCCTCTGCATTCAGCCAGCATATGGGAAAAGCATGGATAACTATGTGTAGATTCTTCTAGTAAGTCAAACCTGGAAGCGGGGTTCATCACTTCAGCCTCTATTTCTTTGGCTAGAACAACTCAGTCTCGTGGTCACGTCCAACTGCCTGGCAAGCGAGCTGAGAACATGGCCAGCTGTATCCCCAGTAACAAGAATGGATGTGAACAGTCAGTCCCTGCCACTGTCCCATCCTCGAGTTGCCTAGGGTTCAAAGAGGAAGACTAGATGAAGGATTAAACACACAATGAGAAGACAGAGATCATTAGGGGCTAGATTAGTTGGTGAAGACTTTCTAAGGAGAGGCTTTAAAATGGGCAGAATATGGAAAAAAACATGAGGAGCCATTCCAAGAGGCAAAACAATATAGCATCAGCAAAGCAGAGACAGAGAGTGGGAAGCATCAGGCAAAGGGGCGGAAGGAGACCATTCTGACGGTTGCACAGAGAGTCTGTGCCAAGAGGTAGAGAGCAACACACCTGGCTGAGCCAGGATGACACACCTGACAAGGGTCACTGCCTGCACCGGGAGCATGTTTGCATCGCACTGGTCCCTTCAAAGAGCCCGGAGCACTTTACCACCTTTTTCTACGTAATCTCTAAATCTCATCTGACATTTCAAGTCTGAGGGGAAAATGATAGCATTACCTAGAGGATGTCCCTCACTAATTTTGAGTTTCTCAAAGAACAAATGGAAAATAGCCAATTCTAAGAGACCAGTATTAACCTAAGTAACCATTTCACTGGTGAATTCGATTGGGAGTCTTTTTGATACAATAAATTAAGAAGTCAATAAGAATCAGATGCTTCAGTCAAGGACATATATCTGTGGATAATTAAATGTCTTGATCGGGGACCTGAATATACAGCAAAATCAAAGTAGAAATAAAAGCCAATCGTTCTCTCTTTGGTTCAATCTCTAAATACCTATATAATTAGGGGGACCACCAATCTAATCAAATCTTCCTCACAAATTAGGACATTTCTAAAGGTTAAATCACATGTGGTCCCAATGGAAGTCCTTTGGGGGTATATGCTTCTGAACCTTGTTGGAAGGACTCCCTGGTTACCATGGGAACACATCTCTACTCCCACCTGTTCCAACGTTCCAATGCACTCCAATACTCAGCACATTGAAATGAGAACTACATCTTCTACTCCTCGGTATTTGGTACTACTTCATATAGCACACACATCAGGACTGTTTGGCCCCTGGTAGAAATTTTAGGGCAATGGTTATTTATCTTTAGAGGATGTTGAATAATATTGAAAATCGAAAGGAAGCTATGACTCTTGTCCCTTGCCCCTCCAGAAAAAAAAATCCCATCTGCATATAGGAGGTATTTCAGTTATATGTAAGAGAGGCACTCCTGAGAACCTCTTATAATTTAAAATTCCCATTTTTCAGTTTCAATGTGTTCCCTGAGAAACACTATAGACTCCTATGGCAGTACCACATATTGGTGAAGACTATCCATTTCCCGTACCAACTTGAATTTCCCCATTTTACAGATGAGAAAAAAATAGTACATAGAGAGAGTTTAAGCAACTTGTCATCATCATCTATCTCTAGGAATTAGCAGAGTAGATCTGGAAACCATGTAGTCTACCTCCAATGACCTTGCACAAGCATATAAACATGATGAGATGCTATCCCATTCTCTATTCCTGTTCTAGTAATATATCCCTTATACTACACACATACACACACACACACACACACACACACACACACACACACACACCTCTCTTCTGTCTATCCCAAGTCAGGTTCCTTGGCTTCTTCTGCTAATTATTAAACCATCAATATGGAAGTCCCATTATTTCTCTATTTTTAACCCGCCTGAGTTTTAGGCCATACATCAAGACGAAGTCCTCCTGGACCTAGTGTTGTTTTACACCCTCCAGACACTGTCATCGGAACAGCAGCCTTCTCTTAATTTGTTGCAGTTCTGGAGTCCCTGAGGTTTGCTGGAGACATCCCACAAGTTGGGGAAAGAAATACTACAATCAAAGCTCTTGTCACCCAAGTTAATAAAGATCTTCTTTAGTATCCGATTTAAATGTCCTCTTTTTCATTTTATACGAGGCTAAAGCTCAAGGCCATATCAAACTAAATTGGGAGACAAATATTTTGACTGAGTTGCTTATTTTCTGAAATCTTAAATCTAACACCTCACACTTTATTAGGTCACTTTCGCATAATTCACACTAAACCCAAACGTTATTTAACCCTTTTAAATCTAACCCAGATGCATAGATTTTAAAAAGATATGCTTACTAAGAGTTCCCTTCCCCGCTGGGCATGGTGGTACATGCTTGTAATCCCAGTACTTGGGAGGCTGAGACAGGAGGATCATAGGTTCAAAGCCAGCCCTGACAACTTAGCGAGGCTCTCGGCAACCTAGTGAGACCCTGTTTCCAAATAAGAAATAAAATCAGGCTGGGGGTGTAGCTTGGAGGTAGAATGCCTCTGGGTTCAATCCCCAGCACCAAAAAAAAAAAGAGTTCCCCCACCTCTCCAGAGAATCACTGTGGCAGAAAGGAGCCTTTATTTA
Source organism: Glis glis (assembly GCA_004027185.1). Lineage (NCBI taxonomy): Eukaryota > Metazoa > Chordata > Mammalia > Rodentia > Gliridae > Glis > Glis glis. The sequence goes on along the minus strand of PVJS01010194.1, from coordinate 10,328 downwards.
ATTCTAGATTGTATATCTATCTACCTCCGCAAGGAGGTTTGAGATAATTTTCATCCTACCAGAACCTTGTCTCCTCACTTCCCAATCTACTCTGAATAAATATATTCCAAGTAAAAACACTGTTATTAGTATTTTGTCCAATTTTAAAACACCATCAAATTTTCACCCACCTATCCTCACACTACCAAAAAAAAGCATTGTGTTTGCTCTGCAAATTGCAAATGCAACTGGAAACTTTGAAGTTCCCAGTAGTGCCAAACACTCTCAATGGTAACTCTTATGACTTACTTCCCTAATTTTCTGACCTGAAAGTATTAGGTGCAGGATTTGAGTTCACATGACTTAAGTGGGTTAAGGGTTTTTTGTTGTTGTTGTTTGTTTTGGGGGGGTTGTTTCTGGGAGGGGTTTTTTTGGCTATGCAACTAACATTAAAACTGGTCCAGGTGGGCAGGTTAGCACATACCTGTATTCCCAGAACTTGAGAGGCTGAGAAAGGAGCATCGCAGGTTCAAGGATAGCCTCTGCAAGTAGCAAGACTCTCAGCAACCTAGTGAGACCCTGTTTCAAAAACAAAAAATAAAAAGGTCTGGGGGCTGGGGGTGTAGCTCAGAGGTTGAATACCCTTGGGTTCAATACCCAAGACAAAAAAAAAACTGGCCCAGAAACCCTAGCAAAGACATAGATTAAATTACCCAATAGAAATGCCTCCTCAACTCAAAGTACAAGCCAGGCTTCCCCCAGAGACAAAGCCAACTGAAGATGAGCGCATAATCCAAAATTGTAAAACACACAGGGAAGGCTACAGCCCTGAGAAAGCAAACACAATAAAGGGGGATTTATAGCTGGGAAGAATCGAGATAATAGTGATCTAAAATGAAAATTTCAAAATAAGCATGTTAATAATATTCTATAAGGTAAAAGAAGGAAAACTATTAACAAAACAAGACCAAGGTGCTATGGAGAAAGACCACAAACACTTGAGAGAGAAAAAGAAAAAAATGAAGAAAAGACAAAATTTCTAAAAATAAAGACAACTGTGGACTCAGTGTTTGGTCACTAAAATCCAACGTTGAACTCCTAACCTCCAAAGCGATGGTATTAGAAGGTGGAACATTTGGGAGAAAATTAGGTCATGAGAGCTCTATCCTCATAACTAGTGCCCTTATAACAGAAGACGGAAAATTTCCCTTGCCCCTTGTGCCATATGAGGATGCAGTGAAAAAAAAAAAAATAACCAGAATTCAGTGAACCAGGAAACAAGCCTCACTAGTCACCAAAACTACCTGACGGCACCTTGATCTGGAGTTCCTAGACCCCAGATCTATGAGAAATAAATGTCTTTTACCAGTTTATAGCGTTTTGCTATATCAGCCCCAAAAGACTAAGACAAAAATTATAGTCATTGGAATAATCCTTTGATGGCTTAAATAATACACTAGATGTAGCTGAAAAGAAAATTCATGATTTGGAAGGTAGAGAACTAAGGCAATCGCCCAAAATATGGGAAAAATAGTTAAGAAACATAAAGGAATCTGGGTGTAGTGGTGCGTGCCTGTAATCCCACTACTTGGGAGGCTGAGACAGGAGAATCTCAGGTTTGAGGCCAGCCTCAGCAACTTAGCGAGACCCTCAGAAATGTAGGGAGACCCTGTTTCAAAATTTAAAATATAAAAATGGCTGGCGGTGTAGCTCAGACGCAGAATGCCCATGGGTTCGAGAGAGAGAGAGAGAAGAAACATAAAGGATAGAATGAAAGCTTTAGCATAGATATAAGAGGGACTTCAGCAAAGGGAAAAAGGTACTCAAAGACATAATGGTGAAATGTTTTGAGAAATAAGTAAAAGCATGAGTAATTAGATTTTAAAGGGCATAGGATATTCTAAGTAGAATTTTTAAAATAATGCATCATAGTGAAACTGTAGAGAAACAAACCTAGAGACAACTTTTAAAGCTACCTAGGAGAAATGACTGCCTACAAATAAACAGCAATCATACTGACAGCAAACTGGTCATCAGCAGAAACAGATACAAGACCAAGGGAAAATATCTTAAATGTGCTCAGTAAAATAACTGGCAAACTAGAATACCCCAGCCTGTAAAACTAATATTCAAACCATGAGCAGAGAATAGGCATTCTTAGTGGTAGAATCAGGGAGTTTGTTGTTCATAGACCACTCCTTCCTTCCCAAAGACAGAAGCACTAAAAACAACATCAACAAAAATCAAAACAGCAAAGATGGAATGAGATACAAAAAGCAACAGTGGGGGAGAAATTCAATTTTGACTTGCAAATCTAAATATAGACTCTAAAAAATATCCACAGTAACTAATTTTGAAGGGTTATCTAATAATACAGTACAACTAACATATGAGAATTACAATAACATAGAAGATTGGATGGTGTTCAGAGGAAAACTTAAAGCATTCTAAGCTTTTGGCTTTTTTTTCAGGAAAATTATAGGGAAAAATAAAGAAGCGGAGTTACAAATAGGGAAAATATAGTTAAGATTTCTTTTTTCTAAAGCTTCTGACAATAAGATTATGTTCTTCTCAAGCAAGATTAATATCAATCACTTTAAAGGCATTTTTCAAATATTTTCCTCCCACTGGAATGGATTAACATTTTTCAAGAAATTGAAAGAATTGCTTATGCACACGGATGAAGAAAGTCAGCTTGCTTCCTCCTTACATGCCTATGAGCCAGCTCACTCAGAATGAATTGTGCTATTCAGCTTCTGATGTTAATATTTTTTATCAGCAACCCAGACTCTGAAATCCCTCATTAAAATAAGTTATCTCAGTAATTCCATACACTTTACAAATTAAGTATATATATATATATATATATATATATATATATATATATATATATTTGCTGTAAGAATCAAAAGTCCTAAAAAGCCATCAAGAATGGTATATCTTCAGGAGGCTGAGGCAGGAGGATCACTTGAGCCCAAGAGTTTGAGGCCAGCTGGGCTACACAGCAAAACTCTGTCTCAAAAATGAATGACATCTATTACATTCACCTAAAAATAAAATTCTCAAAGACTCCTTTCACCTTTTTGGGGGGAGATAATATACTGAAAAATAATTATTATTCATTATTGTATGTGAACTAAATAATTCATCAGCATTAGCACTGCCCTATCACTAAGGGAGACTCTTGAAAAAGTCACTTGCACAGTCTACTCTTACCTGAGAAAAAAAAATGTGCATCAATAAAATGATCTGCTGGGGGTTTATTGCCTTAACTAGCCACCACTGCCTCAAAGAATCATTTGTACTTGAATACAAGTTTCTAAAAAAAAAAGTTAATTTTGCTTTCTTGGTGCTTTTGACTAAATTGCAATTTGCAAAGACAATTATTAAGGTCTGAATAGGAAATATTTAAATTAAAAATATCATGTTCACATTCAAGAGTCGTTGTAATTGGTCCATTAAGCAGCAGCCTTGCAGCAGGCTCTGTATTTTTATTTGCTTCATTACTTAAAACTAAATAGCAGTTATTAGCTATATTACAGTGGTTAAAGATTCTATAGTTTACATTGTTGGTGTTAAAACTTAGCTTTGTATCGACTCGCTGACAATTTCTTCTATTCATTTCATATTGATTAAGTGATAGATGGTGGTTTGGCTGAATGCTCTGCTTTTGTATCAAGTTTTTTTTTTAAAAAAAAAAGGAAAGTTGGAAAGAATCCAATGAGGAAGATGAGTGTATTGGTCAAGACAGAGTGGGTATAAGCATTAACATCTCAACAACAGCCAAGGTTCATTTCTCCCTTATGTGACATATCTATGGCCAGTTGGCTGTGGATCTGCTCCAGGTCACCTTCACTGTAGGACCTAGAATGACGGGACACCCCTCTCTAAGACAAGTTTCCATTAAAGGACACAAACAACATAGAGAAAACCATAAAATAGCCCTGTAGACCTCTGTTGGAAGTGCCATCCTGCACCTCTGCTCTTATTTTATTTGCCAAAGTTAATTACATGACCAAGCAGGAGCTTAAGAGGAAAGAAACACAAAACCCTCTTGCAGGGAGAAACACTACAAGGAGGGACACCAAAATATATGGGACACAGTCATACATGCACCATAACGACCATACCAACACTTTTGCATAAAAATGAGGAAAGAATCACTTCCCTTTGTGACTTGTTTCTCAAGGCAAATTTTTCTCTATCTCTTCATGGAAGAGGAAATGTAATTGATTCTCATTTGAGGAAAAAAATTACAGATAGGTGAAATTTACTGACTTGAAATGTTAGACAACATGACAAAGAACTTAAAAAATGTGATTCTCTGCTGAAAAGTAAATTTTGATTCAAGATTAGAAAATCTTGAGACCCCGACTATCTTATGACTATATGCCAGATTCCAAACTAACTAAACCTGAGCCCAAGAGGGTTTCCCCACTTCCAGATTCAGGAGAATATATAGCAATGTTAGCACTGCAATTCACAATAAAGATAAGATATGAAAATAAACTCAGATATGTAGCTTACCCTCAAGCTACACATTTCAACATTCATTCATTCAGTAAACATTGTTTGAATCCTATTAGTAAGTAATTTTGTTTATTCTTCTAAGAAATTTAACATCAGCCACATCTGCTTTTCTCAGAGTACATGCCTATAAATTGGTGGCTCCATAGTATTTAATTGATGGCTGTGTAACATATAGACAATCAAATAAGTTTGAGGAACACTGACATAAAGAAAATAAGTTTATTTACTGAAAAGTTCTCAAAGCTATTAAAAGACCAATATGCATCAAGGCTCATCAAGAGTGCAGTACTTCCAAAACTCATTGGACTGAATCCTTATTGCTGAGTCCTTTTTTAATTATTATTATTGTTTTTTGAGGACAAGTGAGATTGTCCTCAGCAATGAAAAGTGCTGAATTAGACTCTTCTAGATAATGTTTACATTAGGTAATTACTGTAAATATTATGGAGAGTTGACACTTTAGTTAAAACATCTGTTCAAAATTGCTAAACGACTCCATTTAGACAGAAAATGACTAATTAGATAGTAATGACCATTACACAGCTGATTCAACCATGATACTGCAGATTTCCATATTCTCCATCTTCTTAAGTCCAAACGAACTTAAGGAACTGTTTGACAATGTGATCAATTGCTCCATTATCAAGAATTTATGAACAGAGAAGCAAAGGGTGAAGGAGAAATTAATCAGTGAGTTTTCTCATTACCCGTATTGCATTTTAGCGTTGTCCTTACTGACATAGTCAATGCTAACCCAATCTCAGGGGTCCTGTCAATGACACTGAGGTGATACAGATAAACGAGAAGAAGCAGCCGTTTACCCAGAAAACCAAGCCAGCTAGAGCAGACGTTGCTCACGTTTTGTGAGAAGGAGCCAATCTGGGTTTCCCTTCAAGGGGCAAAGGAGTTGATGGGACTGAGATGCTGAGAGAACATAAAGATGAGAGAAAATAAGGGTGAGCCGAGCATCCGCAGCCCATTCAGTGCAGTTGGAAACAGGGAATAGATGTCAGCTGTCATTCCTTCCTTACCAATGGGTGGCCCTGCATTAAAGAAAGTAATGGTGCAGTGTCTCTAGTTACTGATGTTGTGAGATCATCAAGGTGTGTTGGCCACTAAACCAAAACACCTTCTCAACGAAGCATACCCTGTTCATCCCACGAATACTGCAACCTACCCCTCAACCTGCCCCTGGAACTCCCATCTACCTGAGCCTACATTTTGCTACAACTCATATTACCTCACAGCACATTATATAATTTGTATATTCATAACATTAATGTTTCTTGTCTGTTTCCCTCACTAACTTAAGCTATACTCTGGCTTCATAAATATTTATGGAATGAATTTTAAAAAATAAGTGCTCAAAACATTGATTCCAGGAAAGATCTTCTTATAGCACATCTGAAGAAGCCCATCCCAATAGTGTCTGCATCTTTCCTCAAGAAAGGAAAGAAAGCCAGGCGTGGTGGTGCACGCTTGTAATCCCAGTACTTTGGGAGGCGGAGATCGGAGGATCCGGGTTCGCGGCCAGCCTCAGCTCACTCTCTCTCTCTCTCTCTCTCTCTCACCCTGTCTCTCTCTCTCTCTCTCTCTCTCTCTCTCTCTCTGTCTCTCTCTCTCTCTCTACCTAGTGAGGCCCTCCGCAACTTCATGAGACCTGGTTTCAAAATAAAGTATAAAAAAAATAGGGCCAGGGGTGTAGCACGGAGGTAGAACGCCCCTGGATTCAATTCCCAGTACCGCAAAAAAAAAAAAAGGAAAGAAAGATGGAGGAGACCACAGAGATCCCACCACCAGCCTGGCCCACTTGCACGTGCTCAGGCCATTATCTGCTACTCTCCTGACCTTCCTGTGCTCTTCCTGATCCTCTGTAATCAAAAGGATTTGAAAGGCAAAGAGTGCAGAAGTCCCCCTTCTGACAGTGTTCTCTAATTACCCACAAAGCAGAAGAACATAGTCGCAGGAGCCTCCTAATTGTGCTCCCTGAATATGTACCTCCCTTCCGTCTAATCTCAAACAGTGGTCAAAGTGACTCTTTAAAATAGAAGTCAGGTCATGTCACTTCTTAACTCAGATGACCCTTATTTCTCCCAAAGTAAAAAGCCAAAGTCTTCACAACAGTCTATAAGACTATGTATGATCTGACCTTCCATTCCCTCAATAGACCTCATTCCAACTACTGTCCCGACCCTCTGCTTTCAATCTCCTTGCTGTTTCTCAAGCATGTCAATCATGCTCCCTCCCCAGGGCCTTTGCACCCACCATTCCTTCATCCTTGAATGTGCTCCTCTCAGCAGAATGGATTTTGGTTATGCAGACTGGATTTTAATGATAGCTCTATTGTTCATTAACGCCTATGTAATCTTTGGTAAATTTTGCAAGCTTTCAAGCCCCAATTTCTTCATCATTGAAATGAGGATAACGGGCCGGGCGTGGTGGCGCATGCTTATAATCATAGTACTTGGGAGGCTGAGACAGGAGGATCGCAGGTTCAAGGACAGCCTCTGCAAGTAGTGAAACTCTCATCAACCTAGGAAGACCCTGTTTCAAAATAAAAATAAAAATAGGGCTAGGGGTGTAGCTTGGAGGTAGAATGCCCCTGGGTTCAGTCCCCGGTGCCACACACACAAAAAATGAGGATAACAATACCTAACTTAAAGAGTACAATGTCATATATATACAATAAATGAAGGCCATTATTATGCAAGGTGGCACTTCTGGAAGCAGAATGTGGGAGGAAATGACCAGTTTACACTTTGGGGGTGGATTGGCATTATGTTGGAAGATAGGGAGTAGAGAGAGAATGTACTCAAGTTCCCAAGCGTCTAAGTTGTACATATAAAACCAACATGTATTAAAGATAAAAATGGGTAAAATGTAACCAAAATGATCTACATGGCTGATCTGATGGATACTGCAGATAACAAAAGCAGCTGACCATCTGATGATTTGAAGGTAAGAGAGTTGCTTTATAGACTTTACAAAATAGTTTCAGTATGTACTATAAAGTATTTTTTATACATCCTTCAGAATCAATACCTCTGCTATCTCAAGGTTGTTCGTGCTGTTGCCATTTCATGCATTCTAGGATGTCACTGTTGACTTTGCCCTTGACATTCTTCCCTGAGTCTGTTAGACCGGCCTTGGCAGCAAGGAGAGGCCATATGGTGTCCATCCATATGGATGGGCTGGCTGCATTTTAGAATCTTATTCCCCAGTGATGTCCCTGTTGTGTGAACAGAATCGCTTCTATTTAAGAGTAGAAGATGTGAGACTCCGGGCTTGTATATTGCAGCAGGAAATGTGCTCATCTGTGAATAGCAGAGACCTGAAGACAGGGCTTAAACAAATTAGCTGTGGTAGGGTAGCTCCATAACCTAATCATAAACATTCTCTCTTCCCTGCCATCTTTGAATTGTGGCTTCCTTCCTCAAAGGTGCCTCATGTTAACAAAGTGGCCACTGCAACTCCAGACAGAATTTATTCATTCTAGGTAGGAAGAAAGGAAAAGACACGGAACAAAGGCAGCATACCAGATGAATCACTGCCTGTTTTTAAAGAGATTTACCAGAAGACCCACCCACTAACTTCTGTTTGCATTCCATTGGCTAGAATTTAGTCATAGACACCTCTCATCTTCCAGGCAGGTTGGGAAATCAAGTAGATTCTAGCTAAGCACAGTGCTACTCCAATAAAATCAGGGTTCTATACCAGAAAAAAAGAGGGCAGTGGATATTGAGTCATTATCTGGCAACCTCTTGTCCAGATAGATACTTAATTTCTACAAGGAACTGAGGAGTCAAAAAGATGAGTGTCATGGCTTGCTAATGGCTTTGTAGTAATCTTTGCACCAACCAAGAAATTAAAATTCTTTGTCCATTCTCCAAGTGGCAGTATAGAGAAGTCATTTTTTAAATGACAATCTTTATATTGATGTCTACTGCTCCAGGTCAACATTTGCTGATTAAGTCTCCATTTGGCTGACTGAATAGGTGGTTGCAGTCATTCCTCACTGGGCTCTATAGGAGGAAACCCTTCTCAAAACTGCATCAAGAGGATCTTCACTGCTGCTACAATGCTCCAGGACCAGAAGCCCCCATGTGTGACCGAGAACCCTGACTGCCTCTCACCACTACACAGTACATGCTGTAAAATTAATGTTTTGTTTTGCACTTAGGAAAGTCTCTGAGAATACTTTAAGCACTCATTAGCTCTTTCAAGCCACCAGGGAGTGATTTGGGTACATTTCACCCTAGCCAACAACTTCTCCGGGTACCATTCCAAAGACTAATTTACTAAATGGTCCCTCCGTTGCCTCGAAGAGTTATACAGCTTCAGAAAGTGCCTGACTTCCTCTTATGCAGTGGTCCCTCCACCCAGAAGATCTGGCTTCCAAAACATGATAGCATTTCTGTTGTTGACAATTATTTTCTCATACCATTGAGCAATGGAAATGTATGAAAGCCAACAATGTGTTTTACACACCAAGTGCCTAGCCACTTGGGAAGGAGCCATGAAAAACATGCATGTGCCCCCCCCCACCACACACACCTCCCTCCTTTCAATTCCAACCCCTTTCCTTTTGTTCACTAAGCAAAATCAAGCCCACACCCACTCTGAGAAAGATAAGACTTTAATTTTTGGCCTGGCTTCTTTTCCTCCTTCATGGATATTGCTCTATGGGGCTTTCAACTTGTCAGATGTAATCTGTTCTGGCCACACAGCCTGGAGAGGACGACAGCCACAGAATCTGTGGTGTCAGATGAAACTGACATGGAATGCAAACACGAAACACCACAGAGGTGATGAACACCAGGTTCTCCCTCCCTGAGAAGAAAGGAACAAGACACTGGACCTGAGAAAGGAGCAGTTGCAACAAACAACACGGGCCTCTGTGGGCAGAGCATGGCCTGGAGCCTCAGCTGGACACAGTGGACAACTTCCAAAGGCTGCGTGTCCTCACGTCTCTCTTGTCACCCCCACTGAGACATCCTGGAAAGGCCAGTCCGCCCTTCATCAGGATGTGCTGATTCAGACAGACAGCAAAGCCAAGGTGGCTCTGGTGAACACGTTCTCTGAGATGAAATGAGTTCCCCTGTGGTCCGCTGCCCTGGTGCTCTTAAACTGAAACTAGAGGAGCTCAGAGTTGCTAAGAGATTGTCACATTGCTGCGGGAAGAATTTACACAATTGGTGCCCTCAGGCAAGTAGCACTGAATCTGTCAGTATTCAAGACTGGGTAATTTTTTCAGCTATTTCTTCATTCCAGCCTAAGTGGAACACAGCTTTCTCTCTGTACTCTCCCCATGAGCATCTACAGTGCAGCCCACTTTGAGGAAGGGCAGAGATTGTGTGGGTTCAAGGGTTGAGTCCAGGGGCAAATCTAGGAAGAAGGCAAACTTCAGCATTAGGGCTGTGGACAACTCCCTGGGTCGCTGGGAAAAGAATCCAGAAAGTGAGCCCAGGCAATGGTAGAAGTGAGCAAATCTCAATAGAAACTGGGAGTCAGGGCAGAGCTGGGGTCCGCAGCTTGCTGAGCAATCCAACCATGAGTTTGCACTAGGGATGCAGAGTTAAATGGCAGGGCAGAACCAAGGAGGAGCATACGTCTTGCTCAATTTGCCTGTGCCTTTTACTGCAATCAGAGAATCAATGCCCATAGCTCCGATTGAGGAAACAGAGGGACTGTGTGACCTCACACACCTTTGCCACAGTTTGTTGGCTCAGAAGAACACCTGACTCAAACACAGCAATCCATCGGCTGGCCGGAAACCCATCTGATCCTCTCTCTCTCTCTCTCTCTCTCTCTCTCTCTCT
>PVJS01010193.1:0-48617 GCA_004027185.1 Glis glis | reverse complement strand
AAAAAAAAAAAAAAACAAGCTCAGGAAGCTTTTCAGTGTGGGCCTTTACAATTGCATCCCTAACCACGGAACAAATCTACCGGGAGAAAGTGACAGGAAGCCAAGGGAAAAGGGCCTCTGTTTCCAGGCAGGGGTGGAGACAGAGAGCAAAGTCTAGAACAGCAAAGATGAAAGGAGGAAGGATCCCCAGACAGAGCTGTGAAGGGTGCTGAGCTGGTTACAAAACTAACTCATGGTGGTATCATAAACCCGTGTACTGGGCCTCTGAATGGGGCAGGTCCCAGGGCCCTGCAGGGCGAGGGGAAGCCTTGTTTCAGAGCCAGCTGGGACCTGGGTTGCTCTCTGATCAAAGCCCAGTGAATTCCACCAGGGAGGAGGACAGTGTTACAAGACAAAACACAATGAGAAACTACGTAGCCCTGATCTGCCTACTCCTTATTAGTATATAGCCTACTATATACTAATCTGCTTAATCCTTATTAGTTTATTAGTATATAGCCCTGTTCTGCCAACTAAGCAAGATGATCATATGAATCAGATGTCAGACTTTTCAAAGCAAGTCTGTATCCTGTATCAGGCATGATAACCTGTGCTCACTGTATCACAGACAGGATTTCACTTAGAACACTCCAGGAGATCGGCATATCCAGAGCCCTTCACCTGGGAGACAAGATGTGAGAAGTCTGGCCGGCCGTTGGCTGCCACAGTTTCACTCAACCTCAAATCCTTTCTGGGAGCTGGGTGTAGTGGCGCAGGCCTGTAATCCCAGTACTTGGGAGGCTGATACAGGAGGATCACATGTTTGAGGATAGCCTCGAGCTGTGTAGTGAGACTCTTGGCAACCTAGTAAGACCATTTCAGAAACTAAAAATAAAATGATCTCGGGGTGTAGTTCAGAGGTAGAATTTCCCTGGGTTCAAGTCCCAGTACCAAGAAAAAAGAAATTCTTTCTGGGTCCTGACGCACAGCAGGTGTCTTATAGCTAACTTTCATGGTATCCCCATTTTTCCTGTGTTTGATGCTGTTCCTAAGCAAGAGGGAGGAGAAAGGGCCAGGAGGGGGGTGGGCACTAATTTGTAGGATTTTTCAGTACCTTTCTCTCGATACTGCATTTAATCTATTTTGTAGGAGTGAAAACACCATCCCAAATCATAAAATGCTCTGAGTTGCTTCAACCTACAACATCTTCCATGTCATCATGGCTCAGATTATTTCAAGAGTTAATTGATGTGAAGATACTGGTGCCCAAGCCGGGCATGGTGGCGCCTGCCGGTAATCCTAGTACTTGGGAGGCTGAGACAGAAGGATCACAGGTTTGCAGCCAGCCTCAGCAACTTAGTGAGGCCCTCTGCAACTTAGCAAGACCTTGTTTCAAAATAAAAAATAAAATAGGGCTGGGGGTGTAGATCAGAGGCAGAATCTCCCGAGTTTAAGCCCCAGTATAACAGGAAAAAAAAAAAAGATAACAGTGTCCTCTCTATAGAGGTAGTTCACATGTGTGAAATGTCTAAGAATGTGTCACACTTGACAAGCTAATTTTTTAAAATGTTTTCTTCTGGGTTGACATCTTTATTTAAATCTAATATTATTTACTTAATTATACTCATTATAGATATTTAGCATTGAAAAAATTTTAATATTTGAACATTTTCTTGTCACTAATATGTTTTTAAGGACTATTAAAGAGACAAAGATAAAATGATCCCCCAAATCTGAAAAAGTAGGCTTTATGTTTGAGTATATACATAATATATGTTATAATATAATTTTAGTGTTAAATAATGCATGAAAATTATGCACTATAATTTATGTAGCATTATATAGTGAAAGATAGGAGTTTGGGAGAAAATTCACTAAAAAATTTACAGTTAGTTCTCTGGATAGTGGAATTAGAGATGATTTTTATTTTCTTTGTTACATTTTTCTCTATTTTCAAGTGTTTTATTTTGCTAACACATTCCATATAATTAAAGGAGAAAAAGCATTATTCTGAAACATCCCTTGGAAGCCAATAACACATTTATGTTAACATTTCGAGACTTAAAAAACTTTCATATAGTCATGACATTTTCTTGCAGTATATATCTTCACATAATTTCCCTGCTAGATTTTATTTTCTAAAGATCTGAGATTTACTTGTTTCCATATTCCTAGCTATACAGCAATCTAGTACACACAGTAAATGCTTAAAAAATATTCATAGGATACATGAATGAACACAATTTGGCTACTTTCTAATTCAGAATTAAATGACTCTCTTTTTGTTGCCTTTTCTTCAAACTTTTGTGGTTGATTTTGTATATTAATTTATTTTTTTTTTGCGGTACCGGGGATTGAACCCAGGGGCGTTCTACCTCCACGCTATATCCCCGGCCCTATTTTTTATACTTTATTTTGAAACCGGGTCTCATGAAGTTGCGGAGGGCCTCACTAAGTAGAGAGAGACAGAGAGAGAGAGAGAGAGAGAGAGAGAGAGCTGAGGCTGGCCGTGAACCCTGATCCTCCGGTCTCCGCTTCCCAAAGTACTGGGATTACAAGCATGCGCCACCACGCCCGGCTCGATTTTGTATATTAATTTTTGTTCAGTTTTACATAAATGTTTATCATTTACTTTGCATACTAATTTTTAAGTGACTCAATTTTAGACTTTCAAAAACATCTTTGTTTTCATGAAAACAAAAACATTTTCCTTTTGTGCTAATTTCATCTTTGGTCTCCCAATTAAATGATATAGTTATTATAACAGGTAAAACTGGAATGAATAGTTAAATTTTGAAAAATAAGTCAGTCAAATGTGAGTGGGAAAAAAATCTAAAGTCACTTAATTACTGAAATATCCTAACTTCTGGGAAACTGGCTACAATTCTAGGAAGATTTGGGATTTCTATTAGACAAGCAGGATCATCCATTAAAGAACCTCAAGTAAAAACAAGTGTATAAAAATAAGATTGGAATTAGTTAAAAGAGAAAAACTGAAAATAAATGTAAATGGCAAGAAATCATGACCTGCACTTAGTTTATTTTGAAGTTACCCTTGCGCTTCATTCTTAAATATAGTGTTTGCTTGGCTAAGTTAAAGTGATTTAATAAACAAATCTTTTCCCCAAAATAACTGTTTAAAGCTTTGATTAAAAGCTTAAGACTGTTGTTTGGATTCTGTAACTGTCCTGGTATTCCGAGTATATAGCCCATCAACACTTCAAAATTTAATTTTGATGAGTAAATAAGACTAAATATAGATATAAGCCTAGGTGCAGAGTGACCATAAGCATCATAATGATATAAGAATATATGTGTGAAAAAGCCTAAAGTTTCTCTAATTTCCCTTCAAACACTGAACAGAACATGCTGATTTTTCTTTTGCTGTACCCAGCACTTTCTTTGATGATGTATTATTAAGTTATATTATTAGAACGTGTTTGGAGTATATGAAGAAGTGTTTTGAAAAGCAAATTATTTTCTAATGAAATCAGCACTATTTCTTGCAGCAGATTACTGGATATTGCAGGTGTTATTCATAAAATACCTGTCAACAGACCAGGAAGGAAATCAAATTGTGTAATAGGTAGAAGGTACATATGTCTTGTTTTGTATAAAGAGACTATATTATGTTTAGAGAAAGCTTAAGACTTCTATATAAAGCAAGGTGCTATTTTAGTAATGATACATACAGAAAAGTAGCTTAAAATAAATCACTAAATCGTATACAAACATACATAGACAACTCATCTGACCTATATCAGTTTTGAAGAAAAAGGTACAATACAATCATGGTTGTTTCTATTTTTAGAAAAATATGAAAAATACAAATGTAAAACATTATTTGATTGATACACTTTGCTGGTATGTGTTTGTACAACAAAGAAACAGAAAAGTAAACATTGCTGATAAGTGATTGTTGAAATTTGTTTTAATATTTAGCCCTTATCAACACTTTTTCTACCTTTTTAGTTGACTTTTTCTTTTTATCCCAATGAGAACTCTTCTGTGCAGACACTTATCCTCTTAAACTTTTCTTTCTTTTATACTTTATCTCAGATTAATAATTAATGTCATTTGGACCTCTAATCAGGTTTTGTCCTTATTCAGAGAGATCCATCCTTATATCAAAAGCACACACATACACAAAGAAAGAAAAATAGAGAAACTGGATATCATTAAAATTAAAAACATTCATGTGACAAAGGATACCAACAAAGGAGTAAAAAGACAACCCACAGAATGGGAGAAAAGTTTTCCAAATCATTTATTTGATAAGGGATGTGTATCTAGAGTAAAAAACATATACATATAACTCAGTGAAAAAAGACAAATAATTCAATTAAAAATGGACCAACGATTTGAATAGACATTTCTCTGAAGAAGATATACAGATGGCCAATAAGTATATGAAAAGATGATATCCTTAGCTACCAGGGAAATGTAAACAAAACCATAAAAGTGACCACTTCATACCCACCATCATGCTTGTCAGATAATAAAAAATATTGATGAGAATGTGGAAAAACTGGAACTCAAACACTGGTGGGAATATAAAATGGTGTAACTGCCTTGAAAAAGAGTCTGGCAGTTCCTCAAATGTTAAACATGGAGTATGGACCTAGCAATTCTACTCCTGTTTATATATCCCCCAAATTAAAAACATACGATCACACAAATACTTGTTTGTGAATGTCCATAGTAGCACTATTCATAATAGTCAAAAATGATCTCAAAAGAGGACATACAAATGGCCAGTGAGCACATGAAAAAATGCTCAACTTCACTAAATATCAAAGAAATGCAAATCAAAACCACAGTAAGATATAATCTCACCCCAGTTAGAATGGCTAATCCCATACATGTAACATATGCTAGCAAGGTGGATATGGAGAAAAGGGAACTCTTGTACTCTGTTGGTAGGAATGCAAATTAGTACAACCATTATGGCAAACAGTGTGGAGTTGTTCAAAAAACTAAAAGTAGAGGCCGGCATGATGGAGTAAGCCTGTAATCCCAGTACTTGGGAGGCTGAGACAGGAGGATCACAGGTTTGAAGCCAGCCTCAGCAATTTAGCTAGGCTCCCAGCAACTTAGCAAGACCCTGTTTCTAAATAAAAACTAAAAATAGGGCTGGGGTAAAGCTCAGAGGTAGAACACCCCAGGGTCAATCCCTGGTACCACACACACACACAAACCCCAAAAAAATCCTAACTAAAAATAGAACTACCATATCATCATCCAGCAATTCTGCTACTGGGTATATACATCCAAAGGAGATGAAATAATTTAACCAAAAAGATACCCACACTCCTGTTTATTGCAGCACTATTTACAATAGTTGAAATGTGGAGTCAACACATCCTTCAGTGGATGAATGGATGAAGAAAATGTGGCATATTTACACAATAGGATACTATTCAGCCATTTAAAAAAAGAGATTCTGTCATTTGCAGCAATATGGATAGTACTGGAGGCCATTATATTAAGTGAAATTAGCTAGACACAGATAGATCAATACCACATTTGTGGAAAGTAATTAGTCAATCTTGTAGAAGACTGGAATAAAATAGTGGTCACTAGAGACTGGGAAGGGCAGAGGATGGGGAATGGGATGGAAAGACATTTAATAAAGTGCACCAAAACACAGAGTGGAGGAATTCCTTCTGTTTCTTTTTTAGCACGGTAGGGTAAATATTGCTTAAATAATCTGTGAGATATTTCAAAATTACTAGAAGAGTATGAAATTCCCAACACATAAGAATGATTAATGGTTGAAGAGACAGAAATGCTTATTGCCCTGATTTGATCATTACACACTGTATACATGTATTAAATTACCATAATATATATCATGAGATGTACAAATATGTCTCAATAAAAATACTTTTAAAAAACTCAAAAATATGGAACAACCCAAATGTCCACCAACTGATAAATAGATAACCAGAATGTAGGATATTCATACCATGGAAATTTATCTGGCAATTAAAGGAACAAAGTACTAACATATGCTATAACATTGGATAAACCTTGAAAATATTATGCTAAGCAAAAGAAGCCAGTTACAAAAGACCACAAGGACCACATATTGTATGATTCTATTTAAGTGGGTTGTCAAGAATAGGTAGGGTGTGTGTGTGTGTGTATGTGTGTGTGCGTGTGTGTGTGTGTGTGTGTTACTAGGGATTGAACCCAGGGGCATTCTACCTCTGAGCTATAATCCTAGCCCTTTTTTTTCTTTTTTTTTTTTTTTTGTTTTGAAACAGGATCTCACTAGGTTGCTGAGAGTCTCACTATGTTGCTGAGAATCTCACTATGTTGCTGAAGCTAGTCTCAAACCTGTGATCCTCCTGACTCAACCTCCCAAGTACTGGGATGACAGATGTGTGCCACCATACCCTACTAAATAGGCAAATCTTTAGATTCAGAAGGTGGATTAGTTGTTTCCACAGACTGGAGGGATGAGGAGACTGAGGGTGATCCCTAAATAAGCTTTTTAAAAATCCTTCTTCTATTTGTAAAGAAGAGGCTCTGTTGAAGCAAGATATTGGTAAGGCTACAAGTTGTCGTAAACTCATTTTCATGAATTTCTACACATTTTCCTGTCCATGGTAGTAGAGAAGTTCTGAATTTAGTACCCAAAGTCCTGGCTTTTGTGTCCCGTCTTCCTCTAACTAACTGTATGATCTTGAGAAGTTCCCTTAATCTTTCCGAGTCTCAATCAGACAGAAATCATAGTAACAACTTCACAGACACATTGTGAGAGCTAAATAAGATGACATGGGCTCAAAGGCTTGACAAGCTGTAAATTATTATACAAATATAAGTGATTGCTGTTATCAGTTCTACAGACCCAGGGCCTTGAGAGGTCAGGCACAAAGAGACCTGACTTACATCGCCCAGCTACATCAAATACAGAAGCCCGGCTACATCAAACACAGGTCTGAATTTCCAGTGAGAAATTACACTGCCAAGCAAATTAGATAGGCATGTCACTCTTTCCATTCATTTTTTCCCCAGGAGAGAAATCTATCTGGGAAACTCAATTACCCTTGGAAGGTTGCTTAGAGAATGCAGAATCAGTACCAGGGAGAGTTGGAGTAGCCTGGAAGTGTTATCATGAAGATATGGAGAACTGCTGAACCATCTTCCTTCTCTATGGGATAGATCTGTCTAGCAGACTCAACTGCTTACAAATATACCCTTACACCTTTAATTTTTCCAGGTAATCTGCCTTCACTCAAATATTGGCAACTACCCCAGTCTCATCACTCTTCTTCATGTCACATTGTTAAAAACAAGCCAATTCCTAACTTCAAGCTTCTTTTGTATTTATTCTGTGTTGCAGGTAGACTGCTTTCCTGGTGATAGTTTCTGACACACATTCCCCGATTTCTTTATAAGAACATTGATCCAATGCAAGTTTTCCAGAGAAATTAATCTCATCTGCATGCTATGGCTTCTTTTCTGGCCCAGTTGTCTGGTCTTCCAGACAATCGATCTCTGACATAAAAAGTACCCTCTGAACATGAATTATTATGATCACTGTAAGTTCTGTATGTTGCTTCCTTGATGGTGGTTTTACATGGTATGCATAGAACCTGCTCTCAAAACACAGTCCTCGGTCTCTCTGACTTACCTGCCCTCCTAGCACACACATACCGCTATTAAAATAATAGCCTTGCTCTGAAAGTAAAGAAATAAAAAGGTCATAAAGAAATGAAAAACATCAAGTGTCTGGACCACTAATGCCCATTTTTACTCTCATTGAAAGTTTCTTATTCTAGAATAAAAAATCAATTATTAACAAATGTGTGGAGTCTTTCTAGAAATGTAGATGTCATTCTAGATGCTCTAAGGCTTGGAAGTGGAAAGAAGATGGATTTTGGAGTCAGAGAGCTTCTTTTCTATTCTGACCCAGCCTCTCGATGTGCATCTTGGTCCAGTTACTTTACTACTTTAAACCCCACTGCCTTTGTTCATTTCTTTTTGTTTGTTTGTTTGTTTGTTTGTTTGCTTGTTTTTTTGCGTACCGGGGATTGAACCCAGGGGCGTTCTACCTCCACGCTATACCCCCAGCCCTATTTTTTAATACTTTATTCTGAACCTCCTCACGAAGTTGCGGAGGTCCTCACTAAGCAGAGAGAGAGAGAGAGAGAGAGAGAGCGCTGAGGCTGGCCGCGAACCCGGATCCTCCGGTCTTGGCATCCCAAAGTACTGGGATTACAAGCGTGCACCACCGCGCCCGGCACCTTTGTTCATTTCATTCTTCGTTGAGGTCGTCCTGCAACAGTGAACAGTAGTGCACAGTAGAAAGCGCACTGACTGGCATGTTGTAAGTACAATCAATACAAAAGACAACTAATGTTATTGGGATGTTTGTATTCTTTTAAGAGACTTCAATCATTGTGAATCTAAAATCAGTATTAATCTTGGCTTGCTATGTGACCTTCCAAAAGTCTGACTATTTCTATTTGTTATTTGAAAAGTGAATGGAAAAATGACAATTTTCATGTTTAAAAGTAATAACAGTGTGGCTAAATATATTTTCCTCAGCATACTGAATTTTTCTTATGTATTGAAAAAAAATTGCATGGTATAATACAGAACCAAAGTAGGGTTTATAGGACAGACTCCTAAAAAATGACCTTCTATGTAGAGAAATACAAACAGTATCTGTACAAATTTTCTCATCTGATCTCACCTACTATTTCAGGAGAGAAAGAGAGAGAGAGTAGCTCACAGCATTGCAGGCTTCTGATTTCAAAGCCTCTTCGGTTTTAAATTGCTTTTTGACTTGGAAAAACCTTGGTCAGATGTCTGGGCCTTAAAAAAATCAAACAGCATTTAAAAACAGCATTTAAAAGTTCTGCTAACTGCCTTCCCTGGGTTTTAGAACCTGATTCTTTCCCAGGAAGGAAAGAATCATCAGTGAAAGGAATAGTATGTAATGAAACATCTTTAGTGAGTCAAGTTCTATACTTTCTAAAAATGTCCTCAGTGTTGGAGACACCAATGCATCTCTTCTGTTTAATTAAACAGATGCAGAAAACTAAACAGCCTAAGAAGAAAGGCCTGCTACAGAACGCCAGATAAAAGACAGCCCTGCAGGAAGAATGGCCCTTCTTCAGATAACTTCTCCCAGTGATGACCCTCTTTAGATTCTTCATGTCTTGGGCTGGACTTCCAGGATTCCGGAGCCTTTCCTAGCCCTGCCCTACCATCTTTCAGTCACTCAAAGAAGCGCTGTCTCCCTCTTCTTCATTGACTATTTATATTAGTCGACTTGGGCTGTCATAACAAGGTATGGTAGTCTGAGTGATTTAAATAACAGAAATTTATTTTCTCGCAGTTCTGAAGGCTAGAACATCCACGACTGGGGTGTGAACATGATCATGTTCTGATGAAAGCCCTCTTTCTTGCTTACAGATGGTCTCCACCTTGCTGTGTGCTCACACAACCTTTCCCTTGTGCACATACAAAGAGAGAGAAGCAAGCTCCCTTCTTATAAAGGCACCAATCCCATCATGAAGGCCCCACACTCTTGACCTTATTTCAAAGCTCAATTTCTTGCGGTACCAGGGATTGAACCCAGGGGCGTTCTACCTCCGCGCTACACCCCCGGCCCTATTTTTTTATGCTTTATTTTGAAACCGGGTCTCACGAAGTTGAGGAGGGACTCACTAAGTAGAGAGAGAGAGAGAGAGAGAGAGAGAGAGAGAGAGAGCTGGCTGAGGCTGGCTGTGAACCCGGATCCTCCAGTCTCTGCCTCCCAAAGTACTGAGATTACAAGCGTGCGCCACCACGCCCGGCTCAAAGCTCAATTTCTAAGGAGAAAATTCACATTGACATAGCTCAAGAAACTAATGTGTAAATAGGAGTGCTAATACATTGGTAGACAATGAGAAATAAAAGTCACACACATCAGAGCATTCAAATTAACACAGGCTCCAAATTCCAAATGAGGTATCTTGGGAAGCCAATTTAGAATGAGAAAGCTGTTTGCTAAATAAGAATTCAGAGGTCAAGAGGTTATTTATATAATTAAAATATTTAATGTCATGAGGTTAAGAAAGCCTGCTATATCCACCCTCACTGCAGAAAGGGACCATGAGAACTAGAGCCTATCGGCAGGACTTCCTCTTCCTGAAAAGTTCCCATATGGGGCTTCCCAAGTTACTCAGATTTTTCTATACTTCTGTTTCTAACTAATGCCATGTACAGAGGAACCCTCCAGTCTTGCTCAGGTCTGGGAGACACTGCACCCCCTTAGTAAAGATATTACGAGTCTTCAGAACAAGGACTCAAGATCCTAATGACCTCAATTGAATCTCAGCACTGCCATGGGTTGGCCATGTGAACTTGAGGGCTTTATTAAAATTGCCCTAAACTCAATTAAGATAATAACCCCATTTAATTTGCAAAATTGTTGTCAGGATATGTAACACTTTTAGCACACTAGCCTTAGTAAATACTAAACAAATCTTGTCTGTTACTTGCGGGAATTTACAAGTCTCTGTTTAAACTCAGTATCTGATGTTATAGTTAACTCAGTGTACAATCTCATTTGCCTCATTTCCCCTTTCCTTGCAACTGCAGTTTATCTCATATTTGTTCCTAGAACCTACCACCTGTCATACGGATGGCAGACACAGGTGACAGAACTCCTTCTAGAATGTACTCTGACTTTTCTGTCCACTGACAAGGGACTTCTGAAGATAACATCACTTCCCACTCTTCTAGGACAACAGCCCATAAGAGAAAGCATCACTACAGAGAGTTTGTATCACTGTTTAAAGACGTTAAAAGGCAGCTGCTCTGTTCTCAAGAGTTCGCCCAAACCCCTGGCTATCTCTTTCTTTTATCTTATTACATTTTATTGCCAAATATAATGTGTCTACTCAAAAGCACACATGCTGACTGTGTCAATAATTACTTTCTTGCTTTTATTTGTACTTTTACTACCTAAATATAGATCCCTAACTACATTAGTCTGCTTTTGAGCTTTATATAAATATAATCACAAGCCAGGTGTGGTGGCACACACCTGTAATCCTAGCTACTAGGGAGGGTGAGGCATAAGGATCAGGAATTCAAGTCTGGGCAACTTAGCAACATTCCATTTCAATATATAAATGAAATAAAATAAATGTAACCATGAATTATTTTGTATCTGACTTCTTTGTTTTAATTTTATGTTTTTAACTTTCATCCATGCATGGTGTCAGATATAGTTGTTCATTTATTCGTTCTCATTACTAGAAGGTATCCCACTCTATGAATATGATACATTTTATTTATCCATTCTGCTTTTGATAGAAATTATCTTGGTTCTAGTTTTGTCTATTTTAAATAATGTTTCTTTGAATATATTTGTACATGCCTTAGAGGACATTCTAAAAATTGAAAAATGTGAACTATGAAAGTAAGAACTCATAGATTGGTTTAATGACTGATGGGACATAATAACAAACAATACTCATAAACAGATCAATGCAAAGGACCTCAACCAAAGCACAGAGAGGAAAAGGACCAGGGGGAAAAGTAAAACAAAACAAAAAAGCTCCAGCGTGGGACTGTGCGATCTCACCTATCCTAACCATCAGTGAGCTAATATTCCATTAGCCACAGGGTTGGGCCAGGCGCTGGCATGTGATTCTGGTTGGTGCAATCAGATCTAATCTTGGACTTGGGCTTGAGCCTTTAGAATAAGATGCTGCTGTCTTTCCCCCTGGACTTGAACTCGAGTGTCAGCCTGGAGCCTCTGGGCCAGTGTCCAGTCAGGGTCAAGGGAAGAGAGTAATTGAGTCCTGATAACAACATTTGAGACCCTGGAGAGAGCTACTGTCCTGGAGTTCTATCCTGGACTATTCACTTCTCTGAGTAAATACTTCTCTAAACCTTCATCCAGTTGGAGTTGGTTTTGTTTGTTCTTGTTTTGTTTTTCTCACCTTCAATGAGAGCTTTAACTATAAATGCTCTTCCACCCTTAGGCATTCCTCAAGTGTGCTCTTCCATGCCTTCCAAAAGGAAAGGTAGATATACCAGGGAGAACTGTAGATCATTCCTTGGTCTATCTCCCAGTGTGTGTGATCTTCATTCTTTCCCAATAAAGCCACAGCATGGACCTGGGAGTCTGTCTGACATCACACAGGACACCTGCATTGAAATCCTCTTCAGTGGGTCCCAGGTGGCCATATTTGCACAGAGAGCCTTTGTAAGTCCTCCGTCGCTGGCTCATTTTGTGGACCCTTAAGTTTAATATATTGTTTTAACTGACATTTTAGAAGTTAAACTCTTAGATAGCAATGATTGTGTCTGAGTGGGAGGATTTGTGATTGCTCTTGGCATAGTGTCATATTTAAAGTGAAGCAATGCTGGTGAATTTCAATGACTTCTGCTTTTGAGTCTGAGGATGAACCTAACATTCAAAACTGTCATCAGAAAGGGGAGAAAGTCCGTGGCTTACTCTGAAAACTGACTTGTTGGATCCTCACAGCCTCACCTCTCTAGTTCTTTCCACTCCTTTTCAGATATACTACCCAAGGCCCTGGGATCTGGGCTCTGAACTTTGGACAGGGTGCTACTTTTTGCATGACTGATTATTTTACATACAGAGAGAAACTGCCTTTATTTGAAACTAGATTGAAAATCTCTTTTTCTTCAAGTTTAATATTGTTCCTGATCCCTTCATCTTTACCAGGATCATATGTTTTAAAAACTCACAGATAGACTTTACTTTCAATATTTCTTTTTATTCTTTGCTCTGCTTTGCTCTTTGTTCCCCTCCCCCACCACCCACACATCCATAAAATTAAGTCAGAGCTTGCAAACTGGAAGGCCGTGAGGCTGGCCCACAGATCTGCTTTGCTTCAGTTTTACAATATATTTTAAAATTCCATATTTGTGGCATGCAGCTAATATCAGGAGATGGTACATAACAGTTCTCACTGCGGGATTCTCTTGAAAGAGTGGGCTAGCTGGCACCCTGGGCCCATGTTTCCTGATGACAATGTCAACAGGAACAAAGTAGTGACCACCTCTTCTCTCTTAAAACTGGTCCACTTCACTCATTTACGCACTCCACTGTCACACGTAGAGCCCCAGGAAAGCAGCATGACGCGGAGTAGAAATAGCTGCCACATGTACCCATGGGGCCCTCGACAACCCATGGACTATCGGGCACCCCAGCATGTCACTGTGTTATCCAGAGCAGGGACAGAAGGAGCTCAGAATGCTGGGCTTGAAAAGGGCCCAGAAACCGTAAGCAGAGACCTATTGGTGGGCATGACACCAAGGAGACATTGATAGATGCCACAGGGTAAGCAGATGACAGCCAAGATCAGGAGTCCCAGTACCTCAGTGTCACAAAGGAATGGAATGAAGAAAGGAACAAGGGAAGCTGCATTATCAAAATCCTGCATTATCAAAATCTCCTATAGATCTGAATATATAGACTGAGATTTATCCTCTCCATATTACCGATGGAGGCCACATAAGCAAATTTTATCTTATTTGACCACTGACCATGTTATTTCAGTAGTTTTTACCCTCTAAAACTTTTGCATAAACTCGTGACTCACCTGATTATCAGAAAGAGTATTTTTTAAAGTGCATGGCCATATACTTAAGAATCCTCTGGGTAAGCTGTTATCTTGTTTATTCTTACTGTTTAACAAGCCACATCAAAACATAGTGGCTTAAAATAGGAGCCACTTATTCATCAGTCTGGGGAGGCTTGGTAAGCTTGGCTTATCTCTGCTCTGTGAGTTGTCAGCAGGTGCTACCTGGAGGTGATTCACATCCCCAGCTGGAGTCTTTGAAGACTCATTCATATGTCTTGAGTTTGTTGCTAGGTGTCAGCTGGGACTTCAGCTGGGGTTGTTGGCTGGAACATCTACACAGAGCCTCACCATATGGCTGCTTGGCTTTCTTATAGCACTGCGACATGGTTCCAATAATAAAAATCCCAAGAGACAGGAAGTGGAAGCTACCGGGTTCTTAAGTCCTAGACTCAGAACACTGTACAGCATTCCTTTTACTGTATTCTGTTGGTCAGGTAGTGACTGTGTCTAGGGTCAAGGAGAGGGTACATAGGATTCAGTTCTCAATATAAAAAGTGTCAAAGAATTTGGGGGCCATGTTTTTAAAAAATGCTTATGATAGTTTTCCATTACCGTAACAAAATACCTGAGAAAATCAACCCATAAAGAGGAAAGGTTTGCTTTGGCTCACAGTTTTGAAGGTTTCGGTCTATGGTCTGTTGACCCCATTGCTTTTGGGCCTGTGATGAGGCAGCACATCATGGCAGGAAGCGCACTGTGGAGTAAAACTGCTCACTTCATGACTGGAATGTGAAAAAGAAGAAGGGACTGAGCTGGGCATGATGGCGCACGCTTGTAGTCTCAGTATTTTGGGAGGTGGAGACCGGAGGATCCCGGTTCGCGGCCAGCCTCAGCTCTCTCTTTCTCTCTCCCTCTCCCTGTCTCTCTCTCTCTCTACTTAGTGAGGCCCTCCGCAACTTTGTGAGACCTGGTTTCAAAATAAAGTATAAAAAATAGGGCCGGGGGTGTAGCGCGGAGGTAGAACGCCCCTGGGTTCAATCCCCGGTACCACAAAAAAAAAAAAGAAGGGACTGGGGTCCCACTGTCCCCTTGAAGGGCATACCCTCAGTGACCTAAGACCTCTCACTAGGACCCAACTTTTAAAGGTTCCACCAACTCCCAATAGTGCCAAGTTGGGGACCAAGCTTTTGACACACGGGCCTTTTGGGAGACGTTTAAGGTCCACACTATAATACTGCTATACATTTTTTAAACAGAAATATGTGGGTTTCACCTTAGACCTACTTAGTAGGTAATTCTGAGGCTTGAGGCTGGGAATCTAGTTTTAATAAACACCCCCAATTTTTTCTTAGGCAAACTAAAATTTGATGTACATGTCATCTTGGAACCTCTTTTTTTAACATAAAAGTTTCACCTTCCCTATGTTTTATTAGCCAGGAGTATTTTGTGATATCCCACAATTGCAATGTTTTGTTTGATGGGAAGTGTTAAGCAGTCCATTCTAGAGTTAAATTCCTCTCACACTACAAATAGAAGGAAGAGGAAGGCGCCAAGCCAGGGGAGGACTGATGATCCTAAAGTCATCCTGCATATGCATCCAGTATGTAGCTGCATACCTGATAGGAAACTTCAGCTGATTTTTATCTACAACACCCCTCCCTTTGAGGACACATGCTTCCTTTCCCTCTAAATGTTAAATTGGGGAGATTATTTCGGTAGGAGTATGTGTTAGTTGGGTTCCTCTGAGAAGCGGACCCCGTGATGAGGACTGAACAGGGAGAGTTTATTTGGGATAAAGGAGACAGAGAAAGTGAAGCAGCCCATAGGGCCATGTGATTAAGCCATCAATCTCAGTTGGCAACGAGAGCTTCACCCAACTGGGAAGCTCCGAGAAATGGCACAAAACACACACATCAGAGCTAATCCGCCAGGGTCAGAGAGCTGGGGTATTTATACTCTCACCCTCTTAAGTGATTAATACGGAAGCTCCTAGGCGATCATTAATTCCTCCATACTTCAATAGACAAAGGGGTTTCCAGCAGCCAGGAGTAGGCCTTTGCCATTGTGAATCAGGCTAGCATGCATGGAAATGGCTCCAGAGCTAAAAAGACACAAGTAGAACAGACCCACGAAACGTCAGATCTCACGTGGCTTCGTTGAACAAGTTGGACCAAGGACTTTGACATACAGGAATTTCTAAACTGGATCTTTAAGATGATTCTGTTTTGCTGCTTTAGATGATCTACTGAAACTCTTTGCTCTTCTTGGAGAAGTGGAGGTAAAGAATCTGCCTGAGAAACTTGTGTTATTTCTGAAAAAGGCTCCTTCTTATCAACAAAAGGATTATCTTTGGGAGCATTTGTGACATTGTTTCCAGATGTGTGCTTTGCAGATGAGCTGTCTGGATCCAGAAGAGCCCCTGCCAGGGTGCACCACAGCAGATGCACGAAAGCTGGAGGGCTATCTTTGACTCCATCCTGGACCCGGGCTTTGCAGACAACTTTGATGTCCTCTCTTGCAGTTTATGGTGTGCTATTTCATTTTACAAGCAGAGGGAAACATCTGGGCGATTCCTTCCAGCTGGCTGTGTTCTTTGAGGTGGTGCTTGGGATTGCTGTTTGGAAAAACTCTCTCCCACACTGCCAGTGATAACACACTCCGGCATGGTCTCTCGCATTGCTCTGTGAACGTCGCAGCCAGCCCTGCACTGCCCAGATGACCCTTGGGATACTAGTTTCATATTGCTTCTTTTCAGAAGGCAAGGGAATTGCAAGGCAACTAAGGAGGTTGGATGACAGTGCTCTGCTAGAATGAAAACAATTCCAGTGTCAAATCAATACTCACTTGGGAGATGGCATGGGGTTGGGGGCGGGGAGTCCCAATTATTTCTGTTACATTTCTTTGGTTTATAAACCTATCCAGCTAACTAAATGCATAGCATTTTCCTCCCAAAAAGAGGCCTATTTTTTTCTAGGCCATTTTCTATTTAAGGAAGCTGAGACCACGGTATTGAGATTCATATTGGTGAAGATCCCATGGACACAGGGACACAGAGAGAAGTGAAATTTTATTTCTCCCACTGATATTTTCACCGAGACCCTTTGCCTGTGCTTCTTAATGAATATGCCTATTTATCTGTTCTTCTCTTGCTTAGAGACAATTTGTCTTGCCCTTTGAACTGAAGCCCTTTAAGTTCACACAAGCAGTCAATAAGTCAAAGATAAATTAGAGTATATTTTCATTGAAGATGATCATGGTATCAAATTTTATCATTCTAAGTCAGACAGTGCAAACTAGAAGCTCACTGGTTGAATTTATTATATAGATATGTACACATATAGACAGATATGAAGATATATACAAACTTTTAATATAGCACAATCAGGGTGTACGCATCAAGATATATTTGGTTATGACAAAAATATGAATAATATATAGAGAGACATATAGGAAATTTTTGTTCTGAAAAATATAAACAATAGATATATGTATAGATATATAGAGGGTGAGAAATATATATTATTAAATATATTAATGTAGGCATCTAATTAAAATTTCATATATTTTTGTTCCTCACAAAAATTTAAACTAGCTGCTTACCTATTAAAAATAGCATATTTTATGTAATAACAGAGACTTCCTACTTCTTTCAAGAAGTTAAAGATTCAGCATCATTGGGCCTCATTCTACACAATGGCCATATTCGACAGCAAGTAACCTCTACTCCTGCAGACTGGGTAACCAGTTTGCTGCAGACCCCACCACGTGCTACTGTCTGCTCAACACTGGGTGAATTACTACTCTGCTCACAGTAGCACTCGGCCATCCCCATGCAATTGCATGGGGTTTGAAATTCCAGTCCTTCATAGACTGAAAGCTACAGAAGGACAGAAAAAATGTTGGACTACCCGTGTTCTTCTAGTACCTATTGAATAGTAAGTACTCAATGGACATGAGTGAAATGAATAAAGGGAAGGATAAATCCTATCTTATCTTTAGCAAGAAAAGATACTTGGTTATAAGAATTATATTTCTTCTAGCATGGCAGAATTGTGTATCCCAGTTACCAGTAACTTAGCATAACTTTCAACCACTGCCTGGACTTTGGAGGGAAGTTGTCAGTACCATGAAGGGGGTTGACAGAAGGTTGAGTTTACTGACAGACATCCTGGAAACTTTTCCCCTTCCAGGTCACATTCTATGTTATTAATGAGGGGTTAGTGACCTACTGAACCTTATTTTAAAAATGCAACCTCTTGAGATTTGAGCACATCATTTGTTATGGCTCCAGATGCCAGGAAAACAAGCCCCACCTCCAACTCCCCCTCAGCCCTATGCTATTAATACTGCTCAGCTAATAAAGACTGTTTTATTTCAATGTAATGTTTTTGAAATAAATTTCACTAGTAACAAAGAAAGAATATGGCTTTGCTTTATTTTTACAGAAGGTCCTTGCTTTCTAGTATTGCCTTGTGCTCAAAAGGGATCCCAGGAGCTCACCACGAACAAGGAAACTTGTTCACCAGGTCTTCAGCCTGGCCTAGCTGAGATGAGCGCACCCCTGACCTGAGTGGTCCACTTGGAGACTATACACATCTCTGGGTCTTGCCTTCCCTGAGGGTCACCCATACCAAAAAGAAAGGAGTCTGAGCCAGGGGACCCTCAGAGTAGAAACCCAAACTGCAAAACACAAGAAAGCTTATCATTAAGCTGACCTCTGACCTCCTTTTTTGCCACACCCACCTTTCTGCTCTCTCATAGGCCTTGCTTCTGCTCCTAAAATGCAGTGTGGCCCTAGCCTGGAATGCTGAGATCTACACATGGACGTCTTATTTCATCATTCAGGCCTCGGCTTTTACGCCACCCCCTTGGAGAAGCCTCTCTTGACTACCTCATCTTATGCACCCCAACTTTCAGTTTTACCCACAACTTAGCCACTTTCAGAAATTAGCTTATTTTTTCTCTTTTTCTTTTCTTTTTTTTTTTTGATGTTGTTTATTGTCTGTCTTCCCCACTAAAAAGTCTGCTTCATTAGAGCATGGCCCTGACCTCTACTCATTACTGTATTCCCAGTACACAGCACTCAACAGGTTCTCAATAAAAAATGGGTGGATGGATAAATAAATAAGAGATGACTATAGGCAGAGAGGAACAGAAAGTTTGATAAGCTTGAAGCAGAATCTTAAAAAGCAAGAAAGGAAGGACATAGGAAGAAAAGTCCTAACAATAGCAAGAATAAAAAGAGAAGAGGGGCTCTCCTTCTCAGCTGGGTCTGTTGACTTTCCTGTCAACACACCTTCAAGTCCAGCAGAGCATTTTAAAGGCAGGGGAGAGGCAGGACTCCAGCTACTGCTCCCTCCAGCACAGCTCTGCACTGTGCCCAGCATGCTCCTTCTCCGCTTGCTCCAGCCCTGGGAGGACCAGCATGTCGGCCACAGTGCACTGTCACCTCTTCCTCCTTCTCCAGCTGGGCCTGGTTATTTCTAGCCCCTGTCTCTTACTTAGGAGACTGAGTCCTGGACAAAAAAGGCTTTAGAAGGGCAGAGTTTATCCCCAACCGCGAGCTGTAAGAACACCCTAATTATAGTCCTGGCCTACATCTATTGAGGGGCTAACCAGCTGAGTCAAGCTGTTCATACGCCTCCCTTCATTTAAGCCTCACCTCCATGAGGTAGCGATTATTATTATCCACACTTGTCAGATGAGCAAATCAAAGCTCAGAGAATTAACCCGCTCAATGTCACAAAGCTGAGAAAATGACAGAATTGGCACGCAAACTTGGATCAATCTGGTTCTAATTGCTTTTAAGTGTCATTACCCCCAAATGAATAAGACTACACTTTTACCTTTTGGTTTTTGGTACCTTGCTCTCAGTTTAAGTGATTCCTTTTTCTTTGTTTTTTTTTTTATTACTGGTAATATCTAAGTCTAGTCATCTAATTTTCTCTGAATAGCCACCATGAATTCCAAAGAAATGTGGCGATCTTGCACATCTGCTTATTTATTTTCCCATGGCAGTAATTGTGGAGGCTATTATTTTTTTTTGACTGTCTGCTTTTTTAGGACTCCATTCTTGCCTGCCCCCGCCCCTAGAAAACCTTTCACACCCTTTAAAGCAGAGAAATAAATGCCTTCTACCTTCTACTTTCTGTGTGGTGCTGCCCCCTAGTGGCTAAGGTAAATGAAGCTTCAGCTCAAACCTTATCTATATCTTAAGTCCCAGAAGCTACAGGTTCTTACAGGTACCAACCAGTGAGATTCAAATCTAGGGCCAAATCTACACTCAGCAGATTTTTGAAATAATTTGCATGTACTTATTCAATGGAATATTAACAGTCATATTCTGCCTCTGCCCATTAACCCAGGATTGGGATATGGGTTCAAAAACACTGTATGAGACATGTCCAAATGAAGCATGGTTCATTTCATGGGCTCGGGTGACATAGTATTCCTTATTGTTTCTCTTACCATGGATCAGAAACTAAGGAAGCACTGTAAAGCACATACAGAGGACAGTGGCAGCAATTGATATGTGTTCCACAAGCGGTGCCTTCCTTTCATATGTCACAGACAGAGTGTACATCAAACACTGTTGTTTCTACAATGAAATATAATGCAGAATGCAGTTCCTTTCTTGGGAATTCTGGAATTTTCTTCTACATTCAAAGGAAGAAGTAGGGGCTTTGCGGGGAGAATGGAAAGGCTGGTAATAATTCTCCAAAAAAAGCCTCTTGTTAGAAAGAAGTACTGGTGAAAACTGTAAGTGTATTCAAGATTTGCTTGTTTGATCATTGTGGCTCTTTTTGGAGTTTGTGCATCAGAACACAGAAACTTGGAAGTTGTGTCTACCAAAGGTTACAAGACTGACCATGCTGACTGAATAAGTCATCATACAATTTTTCTTTATTGATTCCTCCAGGGGTTTTGTGCTTTATTTTGTTTTATAGTTTGTAGAGACAGCAAAGCCAGCCCCATGAGTTAAGCCAGACCACAAAGTTGGCAGAGTCTAGGTTTGTAAGAATTCTGACTTCAGTTCCTGATTGCTTTCACTTCAATTTTGCTGAAAACCAAAGCAGCAAGCAATATTGCAAAGGCTGTAGGTAGCACAACAGATACAAAAGGTAGATGCTTGCTGATGCCTCACACACATTGATCCCTTAGGCACATACAAAGCTCAGGTCCATTCAGCTCACATGTGATGATGAACCTGCCAGGAAGATGCAGCCAGACTCACATCTGACAGGGGGATCTATGTACCACCTGGATGTCTTGGTCTAGGGCTTCAATGCATGAATTTGGAGAACTCATAAACAACATTTGTAGATGCATCATATGCAGATACATCTGTGAATCAATACAGTATATGAGCTTAAGAAGCTTACCAATTTTCCTTTAACCACCCTGTGTTTTTACTTTATATACAGAGCTGTCCCAGAAGTCACAATACATATATATAGAGAAGGCACATTAGTAAGGCTGTTCTTGGGGGCAAGAATGAAGGATTAGCATTCCACTCATTTGAAAATTTGTTAAAATTTATCTTGTGGCCGGGCGTGGTGGCGCACGCTTGTAATCCCAGTACTTTGGGAGGCGGAGACCGGAGGATCCGGGTTTGCAGCCAACCTCAGCACACACACACACTCTCTCTCTCTCTCTCTCAGCTCTCTCTCTCTCTCTCTCTCTCTTTCTCTCTCTCTCACTCTCTCTCTCTCTACCTAGTGAGGCCCTCCACAACTTCATGAGATCTGGTTTCAAAATAAAGTATAAAAAAAAATAGGGCCGGGGGTGTAGCGCGGAAGTAGAACGCCCCTGGGTTCAATTCCCAGTACCACAAAAAAAAAAAAATTTATCTTGCTAGGTTGATCTTTCTTAAAGAGATAGAAAATAGTTGGATAAAACGAATTCATTTATTTGATTCATAAATCTTAACTCTGGCTATTTGTTGGCTTCAGGTTGTAAACAAATAATGTTATGTACATATATGAAATTATCAATACCAATTTCAATAACATGTACAGGGAAGGGGAGGGAGTGGGATGGATCTGGAGGGAAGCACACCAAGTGCTGTGTGCTTGTGTGTTCCTATCACTCTGGGCCTCATTATGATGTATAATTACAGTGCACCAATAAAAGGATATTAAAAATAATTTATAGTTGGCTATCAACTTTAGAGATGCATGTCAGTTAAAGAAACACTGATAGAACTGCAAATCATTTTAAGTGTACTAACTTCATTTTAGTATACAGACTACTTCTAACTCCACTCTTTTCCTTATTGACATAGACATCTGAGCAATCATGAAGAATAACCCATGTGGTGAATAGTCCTGCATTGCTCTACAGCTGATCATTACCAACTCACCTACAACTGCAAATTGATACAAATTTTGAGAGAAATGTATTTGAATAGTATACTTTAAAAAGAAATTTGGAAGTAAAATAGAAGATGATTTTGTGTTAGTTCAGCAGAAAAGTATCTAGATATCATTGAAAGAGCTGTTAGCATCATGTGGGACTCATAAATGTATGCATAAAAGTGATTCACAGTTGTAATTATAGGTCACAATTATGCCTTGCATTACTGTGCGTTTTTATTTTTGTGTTGCATAAATACTTCTATTAAATAATTTTTAAAAACCAGCAAGAATATTTTTAAAACCACTGGACTCCTGAACTTTTTTCATTCACAACAGTTGTAGAGAGTTCTACATGTCATAAAATTTCCCTTCCCTATCCACAAAATCACTGGGCATTATATAAGAACCCACTAGGTTTGTAACCTATGGCTTATGTCCCTCAGGGGGTTGCTTTGTCCTTAGTCAGAGAGTTTACACCTTTCTGTCATTCCAGCTGGATCCTGGCAGGGGTTTGAACACAGAGTAAAAGGAATGACTGGCTGTTGAGTGGAGAGTGTGTCTAGTTGCAGCATCAGAAATTCTGCCCAGGCAGAGAAAGATCAACATCACTTAGACACTCTGTTCTTTTAGCAAAGAAAATACACACACACACACACACACACACACATACACACATATATATACATATATATATACCATAACATATCTGGGAAATGGTTAGATCAAAATATGCTGAGTTGGTGTGCCAAATGCCACCCATATAGCCAATAAACAATGCCATGCTTTGGACAATACCAGTGAGCCACTGGGGCTTACAGGCTAAATCACCTGAGATGAGAGTCATGTCCTCCTTGTGGTGATTCCTGGGCCTCCCCTCTGCCTCAGACCCTTCTCTCTAAAGTATCAGAGCTCCTGTTAAGGTTTAAAGGCTATCCTTGGAGTCCAGGTCAAATTAAGTTTCCTATCATGCCAGAAGTATTTAGAGCTCTAGATTAAAAAGAATTAAACTTTGGGACCTGCTTGCACACATAAATGAGCCAGCTCCGAGTAGACTTTATGAGGTCATTCTACATGCCTGGCCCAAGTTTCCTCTCTCCCATGACCCCTCTCACTCTCACTCATATCCATAAGGGACCAGAGGTAATACAGACTCCAAAAAGACTTCTCTTATAGGATTTAGGAATTCAGAGATTAAGTTGTATTTCTGTTTGATTATCTATAGTCTCTTCATTATAAGTGGTTCAAGGCTGTCTGCATAGAAATTAATTCAATGTTGAAAAAAGAAGAAAGGAAGGGAAGATGGAAGGAAAGAAGGAAGGAGAGAAGAAATAAGGAAGAAAAGAAAGGAGAAAGAGAGGGAGGGAGGAGAAGGGAGGCAAGGAGAAAGGGAACAACCAAACATCAGATGATAGAAGATTTGAATTTTTCAGATTTATTTCTTCATATGAAGACATATTTAACCCCACAATTTATAACATGCTATGAGTCTTTGAGTCTCTATGTTTGTCTAAGAAAACTTTGGCACCAATCCCCCTGGATTTCTGTCTCAGGATCACACCTTTCGTTCTAAGGAGTAACTTCCAGGCAAAGGGGCTCCTGGGGCTCTATTATAACTCATAAACTTAAAGACTGTAGGTTCTTCCTGACCTTTGCTGAACATTTTGTCACTTTAACCCTCAAAATTGTGACCTCTTTCATCTATATCTTGCCTGATTGTTCCCTGAGAATTCTGCTTCATCTGATAGTAAAATGCCAAATAATGTGCTCCAACTTTCTAGAAATATCTGGAAATGGCATAGTTTATAATAACCTGATCTGCTAAAACAAACTCCTGTAACTGTTTATGTTATGATCACAAATGAAACTTGTTACAAATGAACAATATACTTTTAGCATACTCTATGTTTCTAAAAGAATGTCAGTTATGCAACTGAGAATAAAAATAAATCTATGAAGTACATTTTCTGTATATGTTTCAATAAAAATATATTTTTAAAAGTAAAAGAAATAGATGTGGTAGCTATGTGAGCTCATTTCTGTTAAAAATATTATCTTGGTCTATCTAAATCTTTCCTAATTAAATCAAGTTCTTTGGGGTTCACACCCCCCTAGTGTATAGTTTCAACATATTTTCTTCACCTGCACTGAAGATGACCACTTTGGGGAAGTATGTGGGTTACGATTTTAGTTCTGTGCTTGTGAAATACATTGCACTAAAAACTCCAGAGAATTAAATCCGTAATTTATTCTTATAACAGGTACCACCTGCAAGATGGAAGCACCACGTTTCCCTATCCATGGCTCCTTCCTGGGTTTCACCACAGACAAGGACCCTGGGAACTAAGGAATCTTGATTTGTGGCATATAAACATGTGATCTAATCATGATGAGGAAAGAAACTTACCCACATGTAAAAGTCAGAAATGGTTATAGGGTTTCCCAGTGACATTTTCCATGAAGTTATATATTCATGAGTCCCAAAGCTTTGATTCAGACATCAATCCTGGGATTTATTTCCTCTTCACTCTTACCTAGATGTCATGTGTGTATTTGTGCCTGAAGATGACTGGAGATTATTTTTCACATGGAGGCAAGAGAGAGTTGCTGAAAATAGCATTAGAAATGTGCGTTTTTTTTTTTTTAGTGTTAAGTCTTTTAAGTACTTAACATTGAAGATATCAGTTCTCTATCAGAGGAATAGCTGGCAAAAATCTTCTCCCATTCTGTAGGCTCTCTCTTGATGGTTTCCTTTGATGAACAGAATCTTTTTTAGTTTAATATCATTCCACTTATTAATTCTTGTTTTAATTTTCTGAGCTTTGGGGAAAGTTTTTCTTATTGAGGAAGTTTTCTACTTGTGCCTAAGAAATGGGTAATTCAACTAAATAGACATCTCACAAAAGAAGAAATACAAGTGGCCAATAAATGCATGAAAAAATGATCAACATCATTAGCAAGCAGGGAGATGCAAATCAAAACTACACTGAGAGTCCATCTAACCCCAGGCAGAATGGCAATCATCAAGTCAAACAACAATAAATGCTGGAGAGGATGTGGGGAAATAGGAACTCTTCTACACTGTTGGTGGGATTGCAAATTAGTGTAGCTGCTATGAAGATCAGTGTGGAAACTCCTTAGAAAACTGGGAATGGATCCACCATATGATCCAGCTATACCACTCCTGGGTATATTTCCAAAGGGACTGAAATCAGAATATTATAGTAATACATGTATATCCATGTTTATATCAGCACAGTTCACAATAGTCAAATTATGGAACCAACCTAGGTGTCTATCAACAGATGAATAGATTATAAAATTAAGGGATATACACACAATGGAATTCTACTCAGCAATAAAGAAGAATAAAATTATGTCATTTGCAGGAAAAGGAATGAACCTGGAGAACATTATGTTAAGTGAGATTAGCCAGTCACAGAAAGTAAAGGATCATATGTTTTCTCTCATATGTGGAAACTAGGGAGTAATTGGGATATGAGAGAAAGAGAGATGTTAATGTTCTGTGAAGAACAGTTTGGGAAATAAACACTTGATAAGTACTAGTTTGCGATGTGTGGTATAGGATGCAGTACTGTGAGGCCCAAGATCAAAGAGATCATGGAATTCTCGTTTTCTCGTTTTATTATTTTATTATGATACCAACATCATGCTCAATGGAAGTAACTTTGAAAGGATTGTCATTCATAAAATAATAGTAACTAACCTATGTTGATACTCTATGCCTTCTACTTGTTTTATTAAGTATTTTATACCTATTGGCATATTTAATCTTCCCAAGAATGCTCTGAGGTAGGTACTATTTCTATCCTCAGACTATGGATGAAAAATGGAAGGCTGGGGTTCATAGCCAGTAGAAAGCCTTCCCCCCACGTCTTCCAGATTCAAGCTCTGCTTCAGACCAGAGGACAGATGGCTCTCTATTCTTATTTTTCTCTACACTCTTACGGGAAATTGTCCAATCTATGATTCTAATATTACTTATGACCACACTGTATAATCAGTCATAGCTTTGAACCTTATAGCAATTAAAATGATCCTGGCTTTTCTAGCTCACATTTGCAGGTTAAATAACAATGCAAGGGTCTGGGTAGTGAGTGTAGTAATGATTTGAAATCGATATGAACTGCAAGAGAAAGGCCAAAGGGAGGTTGAGCAGCTGTACACTGTGGAAACGTTAAGGTTCCTCTGGGTGGCATATTATACGAGGCTCTGTGTGTGCTGAGTAGGCGGGGTGGGTATGGGGAGAATATTTATCTTCAATACACCCTGAGTATGAGAAAATTGGTTGCAGATGGCTCACAGCTGTGAGGAATACCTTTGTTTCATTTGAAACTTGTTATAAATCTGTTCCCTAAACTACCTGCTCCAATGACTTTTAATTTAGAGGATGTCGGGTAAGTCCCTGTATATGACCCTCATATATCATCATAAAAGTGCTGGGGGTGGTTGGGGCTGGAAACTCCTGGGAGGGTCCTGAGATTTATCGGAGGGCTGGGTTACCACAGGCACCTTGGGGAGTTTGAGTAAAGGCTATTATTGATTATCAACATTCTAAAGAAGAAATCAATTTTTAAAAAGAGTGGATTCGAGGGAGAAAAATCCCTTCTGGCTAGAAAAATAAAATATTTTACAAAGCTGTATTAGAATTATTCTTTGTTGTCTGGGAGCATTTGAAAGTGGAAATATTATTCTGCCTAAGAAGCTTTAACTGAGATGGAAAAGGTACAGGTTTGGGAATAAGCAGTTAAACTTGCTTTTCTCTAGGAGAGGACCAAAGGTTACATCAATGGCCAAGGATCCATTTGGTGACAGGGATAAACTGATGATAATCAAAAAGTTATTTAGTTTCATAAAATCAAATTAGTTTCATAAAATCTCATCTTTGAAAACAAAACTTTTAACTATATTTTATATCATACAAGCTTTCATTAAGTCCTATAGAGTAACTTTATACTTTTTAAATGTTGGGAGTTGCTATAATTTCGGCATTAGTAGTGTTTTTCTTTTTGTTATTGAAATTTCAAGAGTCCTTTCACACTAACTCTTTGTAAGGTAAAATCGCTGTTGTTGGCATGTTCCTGACTCTGTGAGGGTGTTGAAAGGCATTGGTGGCTAGACTTGTACCCTCCACAGATGCTCTCCGCATCACAGACAACTCATCAGTCTTTCCCAGAGAACTTCCCCTGAAGTCAGTGGACGTTGCACTTCCTTGAGAGATAGGTCAAAACATGCATCTGAATCTATAAAAATCCATGCCTGCACCATGTACAATGTCTCCTAACACGCATAAGCTATCCAAACAAAAAGCAAAACTCACCTCAAAAACTCACCGAGAAGTGCCAGCAAAGGAAACCACTGGTAACCAGTGGCTCCACCCTGCCCTAGCATTTCCCATTCAAGGTTTTCCCCAACATGCACAGGCATCAACCTGGCAACATGTTAGAGACCATCATAGTTTTGAATAAAATGCAGAAGATTGGAGCAATAAAGAAAACCTCTGACCAGGAGTGGTGGTGCATGCCTGTAATCCCAGTACTTGGGAGGCTGAGACAGGAGGATCGCAGTTTGAGGCCAGTCTCAGCAATGAGACACTCAGCAACTTAGTGAGATCCTGTTTCAAAATAAAAAATAAAATAGGGCTGGAGGTCTATCTCAGAGGTAGAACGCCCCTGGGTTCAATCCCCAGTACCAAAAAAACAAAACAAAACAAAAAAGAAACTCAGTTTGCAATACAAATATCTGCTGGAAGGAAAAAAATCTGTATTTTTAATTTCTATTTTATAACCTATTCCTTTACTTCATGGCCAAATTGGCTATTTTTGTGGTAGATATATGTTTCTAGGGAAAAAAATCTTTAAGTATATTACTGTACCATAATAAATAAGAATTTCATTATTATGGCCCAACTTATAATGAATGTCCATAAACTATTGAGTTGTATTTTGGGGATAAGTATTTTCATGCATCAGCTCAAGGTATGAATATATGCTTTTATTTCTCTGTATTATAACATTTGAAAAATGCTACCATGTTGCAGAAAAGGTGACACTTTTCAAATTTTAATGTACCTATAAATTACCTGGGAATGTTATTTCAATGCAGACCCTGATTCAGTGGGTATGTGTAGTGCCTAAGATTTTGAATTTCTAAAAAGCTAACAACATGATGCTGATGTTGCAGAAGATTAGAATTCCTGGAGCCTGACTGGTGGAAAGCAAAAGAAGAAAATTCCTAAATAAAAGAGAAAGCATAGCATAAAACCCAAGCCCCCTGGCATCTAAGTGGCAATCTAGAGGGATCGTAAAAGAAAATTAATTAAAACTATTGCTATAGCCATAATAATAATAATGAACATTAAAGAGTTTATTCACTTATTTATTTGGGGGTAATGGAGATTGAACCCAGAGACACTACACCGCCAGCCCTATTTTTTTTTTTTTTTTTTGAAACAGGGTCTCGCTAAGTTGGTCTTGCTAAATTCCAGAGGCTGGCCTCCCTATTCTATTTTTTTTAAACAAGGTCTCACTAAATTACTGAGGTCTTGCTAGATTGCTGAATCTGGCCTCCCTATTCTTTATTTATTTATTTATTTATTTGTAGTACTGGGGATTGAACCCAGAGGCATTCTACCTCTGAGCTACACCCCCAACAGCCCTATTTTATTTTTTATTTTGAAACAGGGTCTCACTAAGTTGCAAAAGTCCTCACTAAATCGCTGAGACTGGCCATGAACCTGCGATCCTCCAGCCTCAGCCTCCCAAAGTATTGGGATTACAGGCATGGATCACCATGCCTGGCAACATTAAAGAGTATATAAAGAATTACAGCAAAAGGCCACCAGACTGGAAGCTAGGATTCTGACCTTAGCTCTGCCACTATGTGAACGTGGGCAACTCAGCTACCTGGTTTAGATCTTGGTTTCTTTACCTCTGTAATGATGTAGACATGTTCTCAACTAATTATAGCACCCAAAACAACAGGATTAGGGCATGCATGAAAGCAAAAAGGGCTACAATCAAGAAGGATAAAATTGTACGTTCATATGCTGCTATAGGGTGCATTTTCTGGAAAGCAGATTAACAGTCTTCACCATTCAACAAACATTTCACCTCTAGAAATTAATCCTAAATATAATCAAAGGAGCACACAAAGAGGGCATCAAAGCTTTACTTATCATAATAAAAATTCAGAAAAAAATCTTAATTTATAAAGATGTAATAAAACTATTCAATTATGATTCATCCACAATACCATGCAACCATTAAAAGAATAAGAATTTTTTTGTGATGAAGCATTATGTATTTTTTAATTGTCCCAGAATATTTGCATATTCTGTAATAGGGCTACAGGAAAATCCTGAAAGGAGATAGACCATATTTAAATAAGATTTTTTCTCTGTAGTCATCAAATTTCCTTTAGTGAACATCCCATAGTTTTATAATCATGAATAAGTTGAGTTTTTATTCAAGGTAAATTCCATCTGGAGGATTTGAGAGAGCTTCACAGAGGATGTGGTATATGCTCTAGCCCTTCCAAAGTTTCTGGGGTGCCTTCCCAGCTCTGAAACGCAATTATCCTATAAATGGGACATTTCTCACTGTCGAGGCAAGCTGAAGAATTGAAACTACCAACCAGATAATTACTTAAAAGTCAGAGCAGAGTTTTCCCTGTACTAAGTTTCCAGTGTGTAAGCAGCGTCCTGGGAGGCTTATGTAACACGCACTGCTTTCACTCACTCCACATTCTAAATATTGATCCCCTGGGGACTGAATTTTACAGTCTTGTGAGTGTTCCAAACATGTTTCAGTTTTTTTTCCCTTTCTCAATCTTGTAATCACCTAAGAGTTTCTTCATGAATACAAATTTAAATAGTGGTCTAAAAGCAGAACAAAGCTAAACTGCTGAAATGTACATGCCCCTGGCCCCAGAGTACAGGATGGACGCTAGTCTTATGGGCGGCTGTGACATGTGTATCTGGCTTTTATTCACGTAGTCTTTATGAAGCCATGCTTGAGAAAAATGCCTGACCTGCAACACAGCTGAAACTGCAATAATGTAATTTATTCTAAGTCAATATATTTTTCTCAAACACCAATTAAACTGTAAATGTGTTGTAATTAGAACAGAATCCTAAGATTTCTTCTGACTTCAAATATATTTGAATTGGGCTGGAGGTATGGCTCAGTGGTAGAGCACTTGCCTAGCATGCATAGGGCCCTGGGTTCCATCCCCAATACTATATACAAAATAATAAAAATATATATCTGAATGGATATTTAGCTCTCCCTTTGATCTGAAACATTTAGTGCACAGAATGTCTGCAGTAATTGTCAGTTTGGGCTAAATTATATAGTGAGTATTCACTTTCCATAAAGTCAGTTTGCTTTGACCACACTATTGGGGTTCCAGAAGCTCCCTAGCACATTTGCAAAATGCTGTGAGCAAATAGATGTAGAAGGCCCAAGTGAAATGGTGTAGTTATAAATTGTAAATGTGTATGTCATTTAATGTTTGGCTATTAATTGTTTTTACTTTAACCTTTGATAGAAAGAGGCTAAATGAAAAGCTGTCTGGTGTGTGAGCCCAAGACCTGTCTACACAAAGTTAGAAGATCAGTGGGACAACTGGCACCTACTTGACATCAACGAGGCAAAAGAGTCAGATTGCAGATTTCACTTTTCAGCCAGTTCAGTCATTTGACTTGGCCTCAGACATGAGAATGTTTAGAAACTTACAGAAAAGTCAACATAAGACTCTTTCTCCCTAGAGCCACTGTGTAATCAGAGAGTGCCCTGCGCATCTGTGACCTGCTTGCTGTGTGGGCATAAGATAGAAACGTCACCTTACAACTTCCTTCCAAGTGACTTCACATTCATGATTTCTTAAAGTGACAGTTTCATTGTTTTATAAACATGATACATATTCAAGATTAAAAATAAGGAATAAAGTACAAAAAAAAGAAAAACACAGATGATTCCAAATCTTACTACCTAAAAATAAATATTTGATAAACATTTTTCAAGATCTGTTTGTGTGTGTGTGTGTGTGTGTGTGTGTGTGCGCGTGCGTGCGTGTGTGTGTGTGTAATAAATGGAGAGAAGGACCAAGAGAGAACACAGAAGGGGAGAATGAGAGATCATATCATACAATACTCATGAACTTAAATTTGGGACTGCCCTTAGGATATATCCTATTTTATTGTACTTTTTTTTTTTTTTGCGGTACCGGGGATTGAACCCGGGGCATTCTACCTCCGCGCTACACCCCTGGCCCTATTTTTTATACTTTATTTTGAAACCGGGTCTCACAAAGTTGTGGAGGGCCTCACTAAGTAGAGAGAGATAGAGACAGAGACAAAGAGAGACAGAGAGACAGAGAGTGAGCTGAGGCTGGCCGCGAACCCGGATCCTCCGGTCTCTGCCTCCCAAAGTACTAGGATTACAAGCGTGCACCACCATGCCCGGCTTATTTTACTTTTTTAAATCTAAGTCCTGTCCCCAAATTGTCCCGGTATTTTCATTACCTTGCCTCTCACCACTCTGTCTTAGTTCTCTCCATTTTAGACAAAGTATTTAGCGTGTTCTGTTGAACAAGGTCTGTGTTCTCCTGTCTTCTCAGCCTTACTTTTCCTGACTTCTGCCCCAGCTTACTGGCCCAGCCTGCCCTGAGCAGTAGTGCACTCCTCCGCTGGGCTCTAAAAATGCCTAGAAACCCACAAGTGTTTTTCCAGCACTTGTTCTCTGCTGTCTTATATTGTTCATTATATTTTTGTGTCATAGTGTCCCTGTTAGCTTGGAATATTCCCCAGAATGAAAACTGTGCTTGTTTTATTTTGTTTTTGTCACCTGAGGCTTTCCACCCATTGCTGAGGACAGTGTAGATAAGTGCTTAGTCAACAGTTGTTCATTGATAATTCCTAGATCACACAGATGAAAACCAGCCTTTTGCAATAGTGGATGGTTTTGATTTGCTGCCTAGTTGCTTTGCAAGGCTGATGAGGGGTCTGGAGGTACCACAAAAATGATGAGGTGTCCTAGGAGCGTTCCTCAATGTGAACTTCAGGAGACCTTAGGATGCGAGCTTAGTGGGATCCAACAGAAATGAGCCTGCCAAAAGCTCCGCTAGAGCACATCCCTGAATCACTTCATACAAATGCCAACAAATGAGGACAAAGACTAAGTGCAACATTTATAAGGAAGTAAATGTATTAGTACCCTTGAATTTAAAAAGGATGACAAACAAAACATTGAAAACATAAGGAACAGACGGAAGAGAACATTGCCTGCCAAGAGAAGAAAAAAAGGAGAGGTTCCTCTGGGGAAAATATGGTAGAAGAGAGGGAACCAAGGGCAGAGAGGAGGCAGGATGGCAGTGTGGTTCTTTGTCAAATTCAGTGTCATAAACCTGCTGGAAAATCCTGTTTATACAACAGGGAGAAAATCCTTGGAGTGCATGAGATGCATAATTGAGGCCATATGTGCCTCTGTTACTCAAGCTTTTCAGGGACAGAAGAGTCTATGTGCCATTAAGGCAATCCTAGAGCTCATTTTCATTGTTAAATAACACAAAGCAGCGCCGGGCATGGTGGCACACGCTTGTAATCCCAGTACTTTGGGAGGCGGAGACCGGAGGATCCCGGTTCGCGG
Source organism: Glis glis (assembly GCA_004027185.1). Taxonomy (NCBI): domain Eukaryota; kingdom Metazoa; phylum Chordata; class Mammalia; order Rodentia; family Gliridae; genus Glis; species Glis glis. The sequence continues at coordinate 16,046 of PVJS01010193.1, read as the reverse complement.
CCAGCCTCAGCTCTCTCTCTCTCTCTCTCTCTCTCTCTCTGTACTTAGTGAGGCCCTCTGTAACTTTGTGTGACCCGGTTTCAAAATAAAGTATAAAAAAATAGGGCCAGGGGTGTAGCGCGGAGGTAGAACACTCCTGGGTTCAATCCCCGGTACCGCAAATAAATAAATAAATAAATAAATAAATAAATAAATAAATAACACAAAGCAGGTCTACTTTCTCTATTTATGAAGTGATAGTTTGTTAAAAGTGGAAAAGGAAAAATCAGGTTGATTTTTGAACTTTGACTTCCTAAGAATGTCTTTTTAAATTTATATATGTACACACATACACACACACACACACACACACACACTCACACTCATGACTCAGCCAGTCTCTCTGAAGGCATAAGAACACCTCAGAAGCATTACCTAAGTCCATGGCACTCTGAACCAAGGGCTCTGCCACCTCCCTTGGAGACAAATCCCAAGAAAATGTTCTTTCTTTTCCCCTGGTTCTACTTTTGGTAGGGGATGGCAATCCTACCATCTCAGCCGCTGTAATATCATGCAAGTATTTCATCTATTTTGTCCAAGTGTATTATTAGCTCTCTTCTAAAACAAATTGTGTCCTAGCCAGGAACTGAGAAACAGATGAAGAAAACAGGTCACTGGCTTTGGAGTCAGACAGGCTTGATTTGAGGTCATGACTTTGTGATATAGAAGAACCTCAATTACTTCTTCAATAAAATGGAAATAATCATACCTATCTCATAGGATTTGGTGTTATAGTAGATGTCATGAATATAATAGTTAGTTAAGTTTTGTGCCTCTCTGACCATTTCACCCACACAGAGGAGCGAAAAAAATCAAAGTACCCATGCCGGTACTGTGTGACATTAGCCCCATATCCATTACTGAATACAAAGTCACTGACCCAAACAAATCTTTGGCCTAGAACTTTGTAATGAGGCAACCTAGGTTAGTTACTAACCTGAGGAGATAAACATGTGGGTGGTGGCGTTTAACTTTGCACATACCAAAGAAGCACAGGTTGCTGGAAGAGGAAGAGGGAAAGACAAGAAAAGGGGAGAACTTGCAGCCTCGGTTCTGGATACCTGTCCAGTACCCAGTCCTGTTCTTCATATGGTTAGCTAACTTCCCAGCTTTGCATCCATGAGCTAATTTAATGGGCTCACACTGAATTCCCTTTATACATGAAGCAGTTGGAAATGGATCTCTTTCCCTGGCAATCAAGAGATTTGAATAAAACCATATCTTAGTGTCCTTGGGACAGCACAGAACATATAGGAACAAGGCTCTTTTGGTAACCACTTACTGCAATTTGAACATGATGTTCATTGGACATTTAAGAAATTTCTTAGGAAGTCTTAAGAAAGAACTGAAACTTCATTTTTACTGGTAGAAGGTGGACCTGCGAAAGCATCAAGGGAGACACTTCTTTGAGGTGATAAAAATAAACAAGATAATAAAATCAAACATATAAGAGATGTTGACTGTCCAATTTAGGACTTATCCCTTTCTTCATCTCCAAATTCATGTTTAGTTTAGCCAAACAACATGGTCAGAATATAATGAGTGAATAACAAAATTATTCAATTGTTTCTTTAATCTCTAACACCACATCAGATTCTCAAAATGCAGGTGATAAGGGTATCATTCACTTTCAAGAACATATTTACTCTCCATTGAAGAAAACTGCACCTTACCGACCTCTCTCAGAGTTCCAAGATGGAGATGGTAAGAGAACCCAGCAAGTAATGAAGAAAGAAAAAAGAAAAGCAGAAGACCAGATAGATGGTTTGATGGTTAATTTCCTTTCATTTGCCTGGGTCATGGGGTGCCCAGACTAAAGCTGTTGGGAGAATGCAGAAGGCATTTTCAGAGATAGCAAACCAGGCATGGTCATGAATGCCTGTAATCCTAGTACTAGGGAGGCTGAGACAGGAGGATCATAGGTTCGAAGCTAGCCTCAGCAACTTAGAAAGACCCTGTTTCCAAATAAAAAATAAAAAGGGCTGGGGATGTATCTAAGAGGTAGAATGCCCCTGGATCTAATCTCCAGCACACCCTCCTCCCCAAAAACATGAGAGTAGCATTTTTTTTTTTTTTTGCGGTACCGGGGATTGAACCCAGGGGCGTTCTACCTCCGCGCTACACCCCTGGCCCTATTTTTTTATACTTTATTTTGAAACCGGGTCTCACGAAGTTGCGGAGGGCCTCACTAAGGAGAGAGAAATAGAGAGAGACAGGGAGAGAGAGAGAGAGGGAAAGAGAGAGCAAGAGAGCTGAGGCTGGCCGCGAACCCGGATCCTCCGGTCTCCGCCTCCCAAAGTACTAGGATTACAAGCGTGCGCCACCATGCCCAGCCCATGAGAGTAGCATTTGAATTGGTGAACTCAAATATAAAGTAGATCGCTCTCCCCAGTGTCAGTGGGCATCATTTAAAAGCCTGAACAGAAAAATGGCTGAGGAAAGAGGAATTTGCTCCTTTTCGTTTGCTTTACTGCTGAAGTTGGGACATCTCATCTTCTCCTGCCCTCAGCTGGCATTTACATTCTCAGCTCTTCTGGTTCTCAGGCCTTCAGACTCAGATTGAACAACACCACTGGCTTTCCTGGGTCCTCAGTTTGCAGAGAGCAGATCATGGAACTTCTCAGCCTCCAGAATCATGTAATCCAGTTCCATATAATGAATTTCTCACTTGATAGAGCATACAAAAAGCTGATCAAGGGTCTGCTTTCAAAGTGGTTGTGATTTAATGGAGAGATAAGACAAGAATACAAATATACTAATTCTAAGAAGTCTGTGAGATTGTGCAGTAAGAAGGAAGCAAATGGTAGAAAACTATCACATCCGGTTGAGGGCACAAGGGAATTTAAAACCAAACATAGCATTTGAGCTAGGCTCTGTGGCAGGAGGGCTAGAGGAAAGAGCACGAGAAATGAGCCGAGTTCAGAACACCCCGTTCCTCTATCTCAAGTGTCCTCTTCCTTCCCTGACCCCATCCTAACCAGTTCCAACTTTGAGACCTGGACCACAGGTCTCTTCCTCCAGAAAATATTTTATGATGAATCCCTTCTGCCTAGTCCAGTTGAGGTATTCAGCTTTGAGCTTTTCCCTTTTGTAGTGTCTATTCATCATATTGCAATGGTCATTTTTTCATGAATCCCTTATTAGACCAACACTTCTTAACACACTGGTATGGATCAATTATTTCTCAGATTCATCAATGATTTGTTAGTAATAATCACTACAATACCAAACTTTCCTCCCCCCACCCCGTTTGGCTTTTAGAGAATATCCAAGGTATTTCTGTGATGTCTTCACCTGTCACTTCATTAAGCAGTATTTTCTCAGTTGGGAGAGATTAACTATGTGTTTGTGTGAGAAGATAGGCCATCGCCCAAAACTTTCAATTCCCCATTTGCACAGTTGTTCTGATATTGCTAAACTTGTTGTGCCTCCATAATCATTTTGGCTGCAGTGATGCTGTGGCACCAACATTGCAAGCAAGACATTTCTTAGTGGGCTAGAAAATAGATACATTCATGTTGAAATTTGGAGAGTATTACTCAAAATATTGAAAAACCTATAGGGCCTTGGCAACAAGGAGCCAGAACATTAAGGAAGTACTGGAGGGTGATCCTCTCCCCCAGACCATCATCTGTCAAGTGAGAAGCTTTATTTTCTAGAATGAGCAGAAATCTAGAAGATTCCAGTGGAGAAGCCAGCATAGCCTGAGCTGCAGGGGGTGTTTGAAGGCTCAGGGAAGTTATCTGCCAACTGGTACAGAAATACTTCAAGACATTTACCAACTGGACAAGCTCTGCTGTTGGGTGCCCAGCAACTATCAGGGCTGCCAGCTGGAAAAGAGAATTGGAGCAATTAATATTGAAAAAAGGAAGCACTTATATTTTGTGTGTGCTGAGACCCTGGAGAGGATCCTAGACTGTATTCCATGACAAGATGTAGTCCAGAAGATATTTCTTGATGCTCCAAGAGAAAGAGTTTCTATCATCAAGTAAGATCGAGACTGACCGTGTACATTATATTCCTTTTGTACTCCTCAGCACATTACTGAATTATAAGGCCTGGAGTATAGAAAACTTTTGATCTTTGTTTAGCCTGTGCATCTAATAAACTTATTTACCCCCGGGAATCCCTTTGGCATGAAATGATTTCTCTTTTGTATGACACTAATATTCTTTGCAACAATGTTCAAGAAATGCCACTGAAATCATCCTCTCCACATTCAGACACAGCCAGGTTTGTGAATTCTGAGCGACAACTCCCCACCGATGTATATGAGGTCCAGGTCTGCCCTGCTGCCATCCTGTGCAAAGGATTATATCATGCTTTAAGCAAGAGGCCCAGGAGTCTTGTCACTTACTTTCATAATTCCCAAACCAAGGAAATTCCTCAAACACTAACCTCTAGCCAGGTGTGGTGGCACAGGCTTGTAATCCCACTACTTAAGAGGCTGAGACAGGAGAATCGCAGGTTCAAAGCCAGCCTCAGCAACTCAGCGTTACTCTCTGCAACCTAGCAAGACCTTGTTTCAAAACAAAAAAATTAAAAAGGGCTAGGGGTGTAGCTCAGAGGTAGACTGCCCCTGGGTTCAATCTCCAGCACCAAAAACCCCACAAAAAACAAAACGCTAACCTCTGGTGATCAGGGGTTGGCAAACACTTTCTAAAAGTCCCAGAAACTAAATCTCTGCACCATTGTCTTGTCACAACTTGTCAGCTCTGCTGTTAAGTGTGAAAGTAGCCACAGATACTATGTCAGTGAGTGAACACAGCTGTGTTCCAATAAAACTTTATTAACAAAAATAGGCAAAGGGCTGGATTTGTCCTGCGAACTGTAGTGTGCTGAGCCTTGGTCTAAGCTAAAAATCCAGTAGCCCTTCTCAACCTCTTCTCTTCTGGCCTCAGAATGAATGGTCTTTGTTCTCCTTGTTTGTGTCCTGTGAAAGAAACTAGACCTCAGAGATAAATTAGCTATTAGCTAAGATCGATAGATCAGCAGAGATAAATGAAACAAACAGGGCTTCAGTACAGAGGACAAGAAAATTCCAAATGGTGAAGAAAAGGACGCACAGGGAGTATGAGAAGGAAAGATTTCACTGAGCTCCCCGAGACAGAGAAAATTGGCCTCACTTGAGCTATGGCCATCAAACATTTGGGGACTAAGAGCCCAATGACAACTGTTTGGCTGAGAATCAAGTAGCTGTCACTTCAGTGATCCTGCTGTTTGCTACCATTTTTATTTGATAAGCAGAACTTTATACTTGGGCCTAGATTTGAGGTAAAATCATCAGTGATTCATGGTTTGGAGATGAGAGGCCCCCCACCTCCAGGTTAGCCTGTGCTCGGGATTCTTGGCAGAAGCATTGTAGATGTTTTCAATTAGGTGAAAAAGAAAACCTCAAGAGAGTATGGCTTTAACCCAAATAAAACCTCCCCTCACATATAATTTCTCTGTCTCTCTTTCTCTCTTTCCCTCCCTCCCTCCCCTCTCTCTCTCTCTCTCTCTCTCTCTCTCTCTCATAATGTGCATGCGAGCGCATGAACGCGCATGTGTATAGCCGGTCGCGACAGCTGCCTTACACAGGTGGCATCCTAAGCAGTAAATAGCATGGCTTTTATACATGGCTCGAGACTCACAGTCTCAAAACAATTAATTTTACCACCGCACATTTGACCCGAGAGCACTTTTTATCACAGCAGGAATTCCTTATCAAATTCTCAGAAGCGGAGGCCCATAAACACCTCCGGGGCTTGTGGGCCTGCAGACTGAGATGGCTAGTAACTCAAGAAAAGAGTACAAGGCGGCCTGGGAAGAAAGAGAAACTGAAACACTAACCCCAGCCCAAAGAGTCAAACCCAGATACTCCAGCCTGCCCCTCCTGTGATGTGTGCATATCCCCCACCCACCACAGTGCGAGACCCAGGGAGTTCAGAAGTCAGCCATGATGAGGAAGGCTTCCCTTCGTTGTCAGGGTATGCATAGTCACATAGTTACAAGTACCTCATTTGTTTTGGGGGGGTTTGGGGGGAGGAGGGGAGTACTGGGGATTGAACTCAGGCTATTCTATCTCCAAGCTACACCCCCTGGCCTTTTTATTTTTTGTTTTTGAAACAGGGTCTCACTGGATTGCTGAGAGTCTCACTAAGTTGCTGAGGCTCTCCTTGAACCTGTGATCCTCCTGTCGTAGCCTCACAAGTACTGGGATTAAAGATATATACCACCATGCCAGGAAATAAGTACCTTATTTGTATTTTTAAAAAATGGACAAAAATGCCTTGATGAAGGACAAGGAAGTCATGAAGTACTCCCCCAAAATAGCTAGCCAACAAGAATATTTACAGGAAAAACTCATATGACTGAAATATATATATACACACATATATACATTATATATACATATATACACATATTTAAAGTTACATTTTTAATTACACGTATTTAAATGAACCTTAAAACATGCCTATAAAGACATTCAATTTACTCTGATAATAGTGGCAGTTTTATTTATTCATAAATTATTTACCTGCAGAAAATTCCTAGGTCAATTTTCTCTACTTGATTAGCTAGACAAATATTTGTTCAACCCAGACACACAACCTGAAAATTAGAGATTCTGCCAGAATTTGTATTTCAGGTACCAAATCTAGGTTCTGTGTGTTGGGTTTCCCCCATCCCCCATTAAGCAACTGCTGGACCATCACATTTTTGTTACCCCCCTCAAAAAAAAACAGAAACAAGGGTTGGGGGAAACTACTACAATTATTTTTTAGACCCATCAAAATCTTGACACTGTTCCAAGTTCAACAAACCTTTTTACGGGCTAACAGCCCCGAAGGACAGTTAAGTAAACAAATCCTTTCAGTTAGAGCCAAGGCGTGTGCAGAGCACACTCACTCGCTGCCTATCCATGAGCCTCTCCTGAGACGCACAGAGATCCTTCCATCCTGGGTGACAGGAGGAGAGTTAGAAAAAGGGGGAAAGCATTAAATAAGGAAAATCTGACAACTGTTCTGAATCCCTGTCCATAGGTGAATTTCATGTAGAATCAGAAACTTATAAATAAAAAATTCCTTTTCTTCTTAAAAATGGCAAAGTGATTATGCTTCTCTATATCTCTTAAAATCCCGTGTTGTTACATCATTTACACCCACTGTATTGTTATAAATAAAATTGTTTCTGTTTCTTCCTGAGCAAAGGATCCTGATCTCAGGGGAGGAATTAAGTGGTTGACCTGGGACATGCAAAGCATCAACACAAAACTAATTAGAACCCAACAAAACCTCAGAAGCAGACTTTGGCCCTGGTCTTTCTAGGAAAAATGTATTCTTTCTTTAAAGTCTGAAATGTCAATTTTAAGTGCATTTTATTATTTTTCTCCAAAATCTGAAATGTTTAGGTACCTCATAAGCCAATGACTCCTCTTTTGTTAAGTCAAAGAATAACAGACTCTCCCACTTAAGAAATAACTGCTAATAAGATAATGGCAGAATATTTTTTCTTTGGATTTAATTGTACTTGAGTATCTGCCTTTTTTACACAAATTGAGTGTGTGTGTGTGTGTGTGTGTGTGTGTGTGTGTTCAAGAGGATCATTAATATAAGAATCTTCTAATTTATTTTATCAAAAGCCAAAAATCCTTGCATGCCTGCTATGTGAGATGAGGTAACTGAACACCCAGATACACAGATTTACAGCTCACTTCCACAGATGTTAGTTGGACAAATAAACCACTCTCCATTGAACTATGAAGTCATGAGAACAGCTAATAAATTTCTTTAATTTAAAAAATGAAGAATGGTGGGACTACAACTCTGGGTCCATTAGACTTGGAAAGCTGGGAGGTAGAACCAGGCAGAGGAAGCATCCCTCATTCCAGGCAGAAGGCACAGCCCTTCAACAGGGCCCACAGACCCAGGGAGCCACAACGCCTTTTCTCCTCCCACCTGCATGCTTTGTTTGCTTGGAGAGTTTCCCCAGGTTGCCCTGTGTTTCCGCTCTCTTCCATATACTTAAAGAAACTTCCCCCCAGTGTTCAGGGCTATGGTGGAATCAGCCTTTGTCTGTTCATGGAAACACTTTGTGAATGTCTTCCCAATTTCATGTTCAGTGACAGCATGTTAGTAGCTTGAAATTCGTCATGGAGAAAGCATTTACACCATGGAATTTGGTAAACACTAGAGATCAGGGCTTTCTTCTTCCTGGAGATCTGGACAGTTAATCATATACCAGCATACCACTGCCCTGGACAAATGTCTGTACTCTTTCCCTCCCTAGTCCTATATTACATCCTATCCTTGGATAACCACACACTTGAAATAGTCCAATAAACTAATTTAGTAAGTCATTAGTGGGGAGAGAGGTATTTAATGTACTATTTCCACCCAGCATATATTGAACAGTAGCCAATGATAACCCAAGGAAAAGAATTTCTACCAACTAAAGTCCGAGCATTGCTGAGGAACAGTGTGTTTAGGACAAACTTCTCAGCATCCTTCAAGTCATACCATAAATGCAACTAATGACTCTGCCCCAAATCAGCTGACAAAGGGTATTGAAAACAGGTAGGAACAAAACAGCTACCTGGTCAGAGGGCCCAATATTGTTCAGTGCATTGACAACTTTGTCATCAGAAGGGAGAACCTCATTTTCAAGTAAATAAGTATCTGTTATCACCAGGAGAAAAGTAAAAACAAATAAGGGTGTTTCTTTGATGCTGTCCATCCTATATCCAATAGGGTTTTATTCTTTCAAAAATATATTTATTCCAACACTAGATTTTTATCGTATTTCATTAAATCTAAGATACCTTGATTACAAGATATACCATGATAGCCAGGCATGTGTCTGTACTGATTAGTCCCAGCTACTCAGAAGGCTGAGGCAAGGGAATCACTTGAGCCTAGGGGTTCAGGGCCAGCCTGGGCAACATAGGGAGACACTATCTCTTTACTATCTCTTTAAGAAAAAACAAATAAAAATAAAAGATATAGCATTATGTTATATGCCACTAGGAAAGCAGACAAAATTGCTACCAATTAAATTATGACACAAATTTTCCTTCTTAGAATTTTGTCCTCAAACTTTCTGAAATAATTTCTTTAGATGACATATTTTATCATGTGTTACTCTTGTACTTACATATACGAGGTGAGCATGGGAGATGTTGCATTTCTTAGGAGCAGATTATTGGCCCCGGCATTTTCCTTGAAGCTGCTGGCATCCTGGCTGCCCGTGGTGATACACAGGATGAGGCTGGCTGCGCTCCTGGCCTGGCTGACAGCATCCCAATTTCAGAGATGTATAAAGTTGGTGGAGGTAGGTAGGTGGAGGCCATGAAGCACATCTTAGAATCAATGAAATATAGCTGTTACTCTCTTGGATTTAGACATCAGACTGGGGTCTAGGCCTGGGGTAGGTGGCCCTTCTGTGTGACTTTTGCCTGTCTTTAGATTCAACTGAGATGTCTACACACTAGAGTTGCTTGGGGAGTTTTTAAAATCATTCCACCCCAATTAAATCAGAATTCCTAAATTAAAAAAAATTCTCCAGGTGATTATAATCTGCACCTATTTTGGAAGATAACAATATCTTCCAAACAACATCTTTCAACAACAACTTCCAAAACTCGACTTTTTACACTTTCCCCATATGAAATGTATAAGATATAGTATATCAAAAAAGTCAATGTTTTCTGCTTTATCTAAAGTATCTAAGATTAACTTCTCAAGCCATGTTAGGACAGAAATAAACTGCTGGTGTTTTTTTGACCATTTTCCCCTCTTAAGTTAAAAATCTCATCTTATGCTTAATATAGTTTTGATTCATACCAATTTTTCCTTCACTGTTGCAGATCTAATTCTTCAAGTTTCTAAAACTAATTAATAATTCTGCATATTTTAAGTGCTATTTACTTTAAATTTAAGTCATTGAAGAAGACTTAAATATATATTGATGGAAAATTATGTTTCATATGAACTAACTTTGGATTTATAAAGCAAATGGTATGTAAGTATCATAAAAACTATCCATCCTGAGACCAAATCTCATCCCCAGTGAACACGATAGACACAGTTAATCAGAGACAATTACTTTAATTAGGCCTTCTTTTCTTCTAGCAGAGATATCCACTAATTACTCTGGGAATACTCAGTGTTATTAGCTGCACAAACACCCTGAAATACAATTTTCCAAAATCTAATGTCCCCTTCATTTTCCCCTTCTACCTTCTGACAGAATCCTAATTGCTATTCACGTATCCACCTCACTACTAGCCTCACAGAGAGATTCTGCTTATTCTCTGCCAATTAACACATGTGATTCTCCTGGCTACTATTATTACTCCAGAGATGGATATGGGGGCCTAATCAGACTGAAGGAAAGGGCTCACAGGCCATCTTCGAAAGCAAGATTTTCTCTTCCTCTCTCCTGCAGTGGCAAGGATGCTTGTAGCCCTGATTACCTTTGGCCACCATCTGCAACCAGGAGGGGAACTAACTTGACCATGAAATCAATACAGAGTTGAGCAGAGCACAGAGACAGAATGAACCTGGGCCCTTGAGGTCACCATTGACGTTAAGTACAAGAGTAATAAATTTTCTGTTTAAGTCTAAACAGCTAAAAGCATCAGATTACACTTCCTTCGTCTCTATGCAGGATTCAAGTATCTGAGTTCTAACTTTGGCTGACTGCTGATAGGCCAGGCTAGGGATAGAATGCAACTGTTACTGATATCTGACTACCTGATTTTTAGGACATTGAATTCATGGCTCAGTGGAGCAGCAGAATCTACAGAAAGAAGGTGCCCCCACCTACTGACTATATGATTACAGATGAGTAAGTCAATTTGACATTTAGAGCCTTTGGATCTTCATTTGGAGGACAAGTTTGTCATTACACAAAAGCACTATCAATGAACTTTTTCTGTAAAGAGCAAGGTAATAAATATTTCACACTTGGTAAACCACACTGTCTCTGTTACGACTACTCAACACTGCCATTGTAGCACAAAAGTGGTCACAGATAACACTAGTACAACTGTATTCCAATAACACTTTATTTACAAACACAGGCAGCAGGCTGGATTAGGTTCTTGGGTGACTATTTGAAACTTGAATTAATCCACCAGGGAGGTAGGACTGCATTAGGTGCAATAATAACATTGGAATGATATAAGAAAATATGAAAACTTTCTAGAATTAAGCCTTAAGTGTGTATGAGTGAAATGACATGAGGTCTAAATTTTCATAAAAGTTCTTTTGGAAAAAAATGTTAAGACAATGAAGCATGTGTGGTATAATACTATTTTCTACATCTTAGGAAATCTATTCCTGAGTTCCTTTCTTTGAATCAGCTACTTTCTCAAAAGAGAGCTAGTTATTTTGACACTTGAGTTAAATTGCAATGCAGTTAAAATGCAAATAAACACATTAAAGTGAGGGAAATGCAGTGAGATTTTGGTCTGATGATTTCTTGGAAACTGGCTTTGAAATGTTACCTGCTTTTATTTTTAGGAGTTGCCTCTACTTTGTTCCCACATAGCTATTCATAGCCAAACTGAGGATCATGATGTATGAATTTACTTGGACATGCATACACAAAATATATCTGGAAGAATGGGGGAAAATGGAAATGTTGTCTCTGATGAGGGAAACTGGGGGGCCAAAAAAGTGAAAGAGATTTTTCACCATAACCATTCATACCTGTAGACTTTTTAAACCATAGATATATTGGTTATAATCCAAATAAATACAATTTTAGCAATAGGATCACCTTGTACATAATTTTGCACTTCAGGTTTTGTAGTCGCCTGGTTCTCAAATAGTCTTTCTCACCCAGGTAGAAAGTAGTCCATCAACACATTCATGGTGGCCAAGTATGGTACAATAAAATTATCTGGGGAGTATATTATTTCTTAGCTCATGGAATCCTATGTGTTCGACCTGTGTATATTAGTCTTTTCCTGAGTTTACTCAACAAAAGCAAAGTCAGAGCATCATGAAAACTCAACAGCATCATTTAGAGGGTGGACATGTTGATGAAGGAGAAAAAGGGTCCTCCATAGAAATATACTGGGGTGGATGTGCTTTTCCTCCCTTAATCCTCCTTTCCTCCTCTGCGCAGTGAGCTTTTTTTCATGTCTTTGCTCCATGTAATTGGCCTGGAAAGACTAAACCTAAGAACATCTTATGATCAGAGGTTCCCCAAACTGAGAAGGCAAGAAGGAAGTCAGCATGGATTCCAGAGAAAAGCAAAGCATGAGGAAGATAGTACAGATCTCTCCTGTGTCCCTTTCATCGTTAGAATGGAAGCATCTTGAGGGAAGAGACCAGGACCTGGGCCTAAGAGGTCAGGGAGTCTCTGACTCACAACTACCTGGGCTTAGGCCTCAAGACAAAGAGGAGAATAACATCCTCATGAGTCTCAACCAGTTCAACTCGCTTCTCTACACCAAAGCACTAGATTTTAATAGAGTGCGTTCACCTTGAGTACTCTAAATGTATGTACTATGGCAAGTTGAGGAAGCCCAAACAACTCCCCATCCAAGAAGTAACTTAAGAATCACTGAGGTCAAAGTTCTCTTCCCTGGGGTTCCCTTCACACGGGATCATATTTGGGAGGTTAGTTATCCACACCATCCCTTGGGATGCTTGCTCTATGTAGTCATCCACAGTTGACTTTTTCTACAACAATCTCATCCCTCAAAATCTTCCACTCCAAGCCACCACTCCAGAATAGACTCTTTGGTTCTGGCTTCTATCATAAAAATACTGACCATTCTGGAGGAGTTACCTTAGGAATTCCATCAAAGCGCAAATTATTTGAGAATTATGATCTTTACTCAAGCTTCACATGAATGCAGTAAACATTTATGAAAAACCTGTAAAATTGCAGGCATTGTAAGAAGTCCTGATGCTCAAATCATTTACAGTAAAGAAGACAACAGTCCTGATCCCATAGAGAGCCACCGTAAGGAAGGAACACTGATATTAGAACAAAAGAAGAACTGACTCATTTCACCTCCAAAGCAGAGGAGTGAGGCTGGAGAGAGGCTTCACAGAGGCTGTGACATTTGACCAGGCAGAAAAGGAGAAGGACAGTATAAGCAGAATGGCAGGTCATAAGAATACCTATCAAGGGCTATTTGGGAAACACTAGTCTTGGTTGGCAGGAAAAACAGAAAGGAGAAGTCAATTAAAGCTGAAGTATGAAATTCTCTGCTAAGGAGTTTGGACTTTATTCAGCAGGCAGAGCACTTTAAAACAGGAGTAACAGGAGTAAATGACTGTATCCCCAGGACCAGCCCAGGTTTATTGTTAATTCCCGCAACTGGACCCTGCCCACCAATAAATCTCATTTCTCCAGTGTTCCTAGAATATATCTTTCTTTTTCCCACTTTCCACCTTTGCTTACTTTTATCATTTCCTCTAGCTGGAATTTCCTACTTTTCCAAAGTCCATCCATCCTTCCAACCCCATGTCAAGTGCTCTCATCCAAAGAACCTGTGCAAACCTCCCCATCCCACCCAGAGGGGCAGGGGAGACACCCAGGACTGCGAGCCCTGGACCAGGATCCAGCAGGCTTTTTTCTCACAAGCTGTGGCTTAGAGGTGTCCCCTCACCATCCTGGCTCTCAGAGCTAAAGTTTGTATATTGATTGAGGTACAGAAGGAGGAGGGAAGCTGGAAAACAGCATTGACATCGACTATTTTCTAACTTTACATCTTGTTCCACCATCTCTCCTTCCTCTAGCTTCATAGAATGTGTCTACTTGAGTCATTTTTCACTTAACTTAGGATCCTATGATTTGCATATTCATATGTCCTAACAGAGAAGACAAAATACTATCATCAATTAGGTAATTGATCCATCTTTTTCTCTAAGGAAAACCCTTTTAGGTGATTTCTTTTATTAATTATTTTTAATTAATATTTTAACTAATGAAAATTTAATAATTTTTAATTAATAAAAATATTTTTTGCAGATTCTTTGTGTCCGTTGAATTGTGGAGTTTACTTAGGAAGTAATTTTCCTATTTTTAATCAGTCTATTCTACTACTTTAAACACAAAGGATGGAATGGTTCAGAAGGAGCAGAGACTTGCAGGGGTGGGGAAGAGTCGGTGCACCCACCTGGCCCTGTGCTCTCCACCCTTCTGTGACAAAGTCTGGCACTGGTGGTTCCTTTTCTAGTGAGCCACCAGGACAGGCAGAGTAAAGGCAGTGGGTCCTGGACAGGGCACCCTCGGGCCTCTTCTGCTTTCAGTTCAGAGTTTGTCTGTGTGAAAGGCAGGCAGATTAAAACCTGGTGGCTCGTGGGCCATTAGTGAGCTTGTGTAAGGGACAAGTGACAGCTCCTCATTACTCTAGGTTGATCTTGAAAATACTTATAACTTTGCAATAATTCCTACCACATCAATAAGATATGCCCACAAAAAAGCAGGATTCCATTAAACACAATGGGCAACCATTATTGCATATCTCTAATATGCCAGGAACTCCATTAGGTGTAAAACAAATGAAGAGTATTTCCATTTATGAATTTTCCACTATGAAACCCTACTCACTAGGGCCTGGGCTAAGCGTTTTACCTGTATTATCTCATCTAATTGCTATATTATTTGTGATTTATTATCCTCATTTGCCAGTGAGAAAACTAAGGTGGGGGAGAAAGGGACTTTTCCAAGGCCACACAGCAAGGTTTTCAGCAAGACCTGTCTGACTCGGAGCATCTTTGTCCTGCCCCCCACTCTCCTGGGATGCTAATGTCTAGCAAATAGATTGAGAAATCTGAAATTTGGACTCAGACTCTGAGGGCTGAATTGAGAACCAGGCAATTAATTACCTGTGACCTCTCAACTCCAAATGGGCCAAAGTCCCTGATGAGGAGTCAGATTTTTTGGTCTCCCTTGGTCTTACCTTTCCAAATTTCTTAATCATCCTAATTGATGCTACCAACATTTATCTGTTACTAACATTTGACAAAATGCTCCTAAAAGATATTACATTCCCAACATGGAACTCCTGTGACTCTAAACATGAAGACCCTGTTTGTATGGAAGGACCCATGATTTGGAAGTGAGGATGTGGACACCGGGAGCAGTTCCTTTTCTGTGGCCTCACCCGGTCTGGGCCCAACTCCTCTAATCCTTCCCCAGTCCCTGAGGTAGGATGGCCCAGCACCATCAAACATGCCTCCAGAGTTATCTGGACTTCCTGGCTGGCCTCCTAGAGGTGGGCAATCCCTCCTTCTTCAGTTCAACTGGGATAAGATTAGAATGCCCCTAAAGAACTTTACTACAAACAACAGTGGGGGAACCACCAAAGCTAAAAGAAATCACAAAGCAGAGACATGGATTTGTTGCAGGGCACAGCTTCCTGGTACCTGTGAAGCTCCACATGGCTTCTAGCTCAGATAGCCCGTCAAGCACAGAATCGGATTCCTTCTTACTAGCCCAGTCAGAGCATTGCCGCTTGGCCTCAGTGGTTTGCATTTGGCACCACTGCTAGGCAGGGTCTGGGCAGGTTTTCTTCCTATTCACAAAGCTGCTCTCTCAAGGTTGGTTCTGGAATCAGAATTGAGGCTGGGCTGGGTGTAGTAGTGCAAGCCTGTAATCCTAGCACCTGGGAGGCTGAGAAAGGAGGATCACATGTTTCAGGCCAGCCTCAGCAACTTAGCAAGACCCCTCAGCAACCTAGCAAGACCCTGTTTCAAAAACAAACAAACAAAAAAGTAAAGGGTTGGGGGTATAGCTCAGAGGTAGAATGCCCCTGGGTTCAATCCCCTGTACCATAAAAAAAAATGGGGCTGGGATGGCGCAGGGCCACCACATTGTCCAAAGTGGAGCCTTCCTAACAAATCTTTCCAAGGAACTGTGTTGACAACAATGTTCTTAAATCATTATTTAAAAGATACTAAGCCGGGCGTGGTGGCGCACACTTGTAATCCCAGTACTTTGGGAGGCGGAGACCGGAGGATCCGGGTTCGCGGCCAGCCTCAGCTCTTTCTCTCTCT
>PVJS01010192.1:0-48617 GCA_004027185.1 Glis glis | reverse complement strand
CCCACCCAGCAACCGCAGCTCCTGCCTATCCCCGAACCCACAGAGCAACCGCAGCTCCTGCCATTCCCCGAGCCCACCGAGGAACCGCAGCGCCCGCCGCGGCCTGGCCTAGCTGGCGCGTGGGAACGGTTCATTCAGCCCTAAGCAGCGACCGCCCCGCCGCATTCTGTAAGGGGCCTGGCCTACCTAGAGCGGATGATTTGACAGGCAAAACAGAGCCGGGAGGCTGGTTCCCAGCAGCCCAAGGTTATTCAAAGCCACAACCTGGAAGATTTTCATGAGGTGCTGACTTATGAAGCCGGAATGCAGCCGGGGCCCAGCAGAACCGACACCTTGTGCAGCCAGGCATGGCGGTGACTCCCGGTATCCAAACCAGGCACTCAGGAGCTTTGATTAGAGAGAGACAGAGACAGAGAGACAGAGACAGAGACAGAACGCAAGTGGGCGCGATCCTGCCTCAGCCTACAGCAAACCTCTCCTTTGTCACTGCCCTTGTCATTCTTCAATAGAGGAAGAGGAAAACCATCCGGGCCTCTCTGTTGGAAGCTCAGGCCTCAGGTCAGAGAGCCAGTACTCAGCGCCCTAGTACTGCCCCAGCCGCTCCAATCAGCAGCAAAGGAACACTTATGATGCCCACTGATGCCAAGCACTAGGGAGGGCTCTGCCCTCAGTCACTTATTTCTCCCTCACAGGAGCCCACGAGGTAAGTATGCTGCTACCTCTACTTTGCACATGAGAGACAAAGTCTCCACCAGAGTACATCTAGGGAAGGGCAGAGCTGGGACCGGAACCTAGGTCTCCTAAGCCCCTGAGCTGACCCAGCTCTCTCTACTTGAATGGAGCCTGTTCACAAGACCTACAAGATCCTGGAATCACCCACTTTTCCATCAGAGTGACTCTGGAACTTTCCAGCTCTGTGACCCTAGCCAGATCCTGTCTCTTCACTGAGCCTCAATACCCAATTTGAGATAGTCACGAAAATAAAATGAAACACGGGGGTCAGTGTGCTTGGTTGTGCACAGGTGATAGGTCAGAATCACTGAACTTCATCGCCACCATTTTCCAATGTTCTCAAAAGCCGTCTCTACTCCCAAGGGAGGCTTCCAAACCTATATGGGTGGTGCTTTACCTGTTCTTCTCTCAGCACTCAGAAAGAGCATTCTTTCCCAGAGTCCTGAGCAACCTAAGAATAGAATTGCACCCAGTTTGTCTTGTCTAGCCCCACGATGGTCAGCACAGAAGCCAGCACTTAGTAGGGACTCCATAAATGCTGGTGGATGAATGAAGACGTGCATTTGAATGAGTCGTTCGACACAAGATGCATCCCATGATGTGATGATGGATCTGGGAATTAGCACACCTGGCTCTGGATCCACCAACAACTCACTGCATGGCCTTGGGCCTCAGTGACCCGTTTATACATGAAAGGAAGTGGGTTGGGCTCTCTCTCAGTTCAGCTCTGATTTCGCATGATTCTGCAGAGTTAAAGGGAAAGAAAGATCACACTTTCTGCAGCCTAACTCATCTCCATAAAATGCTGAAGCTATATTGTGGTAACATTTGAGGATAGTTGGGGAATGTTCTAAACAAGTGGTAGATATGAAACCCCTGATTTAATCAGAAACAGGCAAGCAACATTCCTTCAGTCTATGGAACAGAGACTCACTCTTAAGTGCACAGTGCTTTACAGTTTGCAAGGCACTTCCCCTCATTTCTCTCATTTAAGTCTCAGCACAGCCCTGTGAGAGGCCATATGAAAGTAGAAGTCACCATCCCATTTTACTGACTGTGAAACCGAGGTCACGGGGATAAGGAGACACACAGAGGCATATGGGGAAACAGCAGCAGAGCTGAGGCATGGCTCCATAATAGGGCTCTTGCACCCAGATTCTGCCTTCCTTCCTGTCCACAGTTCACCTGTGCACAGGCAGTGAGGAGGAGATGAACTCATTGGACCAAAACCCAGTTTGGAGATTCACTAGGTGACCACCTGTGTGGAAAACTGCCCAGCACAATGGAGCATTTTAAAGTCAAATTTGGAGCAGAAGGGTGCACGAGCTGATACCAGGTGGGCTTGTGAATCCCCAGAGTCAGCTGCACCGGAGGCAAGAAGCCACGCCTGTGCTGCGGGCACTGGATGCCACCCCTGTACAGCAGCTGAAGGATAGCCTACATGTGAACGTTGAAATACTCTATGAGAACAGCCACTGCCTAATCTCCCACTCCTACTCCTATCCCATGATCCCAGCTGTCCTGGTTGTATTAGCCCTTCCCCTGGGATTCCCTGAACACCCTCAAAATCCTGAAACTAAAAGGGTAAAGACTGGCAGAGCAGGGGGCCCTATCCATGCTAGATGTTAAATATTGTTAATATTATGCCATCAGGCTAGAAGAAACCTTGGGGAAGTCTTAGTGCTTCCAAATCATTTTGAGTGTAAGGATAAATTTTGAACAGCTATAAATGTCATAGTCTTTACAACATGCATACATACATGCAAGGTAGACAACTTGACTTTTTAGTAAACACTGAGAAATTTTTTTCCAAAAAATGACCAATAGATATGCAAATTTAATCAGTAGATAATGCCTGGTGCTCATGTGGACTAGAATACACCTTGCTGTCTTCACTTCCATGGGGGAAGAAACTGCTAACCTAGTTGGTCAAACCATGCCCCTCAATCTTTTCTTTTCTTTTTTTTTTTTTTTTTTGGTACTTGGGATTGAACCCAGAGGTATTTTACCTCCAAGCTATACCCCAGGCCCTTTTTATTGTTTGTTCTGAAACAGGGTCTCACTAGGTTGCTGGGAATCTCACTACATAGCTGAGGCTGTCCTTGAACCTGCACTCCTCCTGTTTCAGCCTCCCAAGTACTGGGATTACAGGCATGCACCATCAAGCCCAGCTTGTCCCCCTCAATTCTATAGCTGGAAAAACCAAGTCTGGAGAGGAGAGTGGACCTGCTCAAACCCATTCACTGTTTGGAGCTAAAACTTGAAGTAGCTTCAAATCCAAGATTGTTTGTGTCTAGGGCTATTCTGTTAGAGGTGCTAATTGGACAGAGACATCTTGGGCTGGACCATTAGGGACTCTTCCATTATGGGGCAGAAAGCACACACAGAGGTAGCCGGAGCTAAGACCCCCTGTCCTTTCACTGGCTGGACCAGACTCACAGAGGCCGCTCAAGACTTACACAGGGAGAGAGATTTGCCACACAGCTCAACCTCCAAGGACAACCCAGGCTGCCACTAAGCAGTCAGGATCTGAGCTTCTTGCTGCCCACTAGAACTTTTACCTGAAGAGGCCTTATGGCCCTGGAGGTAAAGCATACTGTGAGGCAGAGTTGGAAATATAATAACACAGGACTACATGCAATCGAAGGGCAGAGGCTTTGGTGAGAGAAAGCCTCTCACCAAGGGGAGATTGAAACCTATCTCAAGTGTGTGGAAACAAGAAAAATGTGTGCTCTCCCCACTCCTACTCAATATTGTATTGGAGGTTATAGTCACAGGAAGTAGGCAAGAAACACAGACAAAAGGGATCCAAATTGGAAAGTAAAAACTATCTCTATTTGCAGATGACATCATGATCTTATAATAGAAAATCCTAATGAATCCACTAAACTATCAGAACTAATAAATGAGTTCATTAATGTTAAGGGATACAAGATTAAAATACAAAAATAAATTGCATTTCTGTATGCAATGAATAATTAAAATGAAATTAAGAAAATTCCACCTATAATAACATTGAAAAGAATACTTAGAAATAATTTTTTTTTTTTTTGCAGTACTGGGGATTGAACCCAGGAGCATTCCACCTTTGAACTACATCTCCAGCCCTATTTTTTATTCTTTATTTTTGAAACAGGGTCTCATTAAGGTGCAGAGAGCCTCACTAAGTAGCCGAGGCTGGTCGCAAACCTGTGATCCTCCTGTCTCAGCCTCCCAAGTACTGGAATTACAAACGTGCGCCACCACACCTGGCTAGAAATAAATTTAATAAAACAAATGTAGAACTTGCCACTGAAAACTACCAAACATAGTTAAAAGGAATTAAAGAAGATCTAAAGAATGGAAAGATATCCCATGTTCATAGATCAGAAGACTTAATATTATTAACATAGCAAGGCCAGGCATGGTGGCGCACGCTTGTAATTCCAGTACTTGGGAGGCTGAGACAGGAGGATTGCAGGTTCACAGCCAGCCTCAGCAATTTAGTGAGGCCCTCCACAACTTAGTGAGACCCTATTTCAAAATAAAAAATAAAATAGGGCTGGGGGTGTAGCTCAGAGGTAGAATGCCCCTGGTTTCAATTCCCAGTAACACAGGGAAAAAAAAACTCTTGCTTTCTAAGAGGAATTGACAAACTATCTTAAAATTCATATGAGAATGCAAGGGACTCAGAATAGCAAAAAAAGATCTTTAAAGAGAACAAAGGCCGGGCATGGTGGCGCACACTTGTAATCCTAGTACTTGGGAGGCAGAGACCGGAGGATCCAGGTTCGCCGCCAGCCTCAGCTACTTAGTGAGGCCCTCCACAACTTCGTGAGACCCGGTTTCAAAATAAAATATAAAAAAAAATAGGGCCAGGGGTGTAGCTCGGAGGTAGAATGCCCCTGGGTTCAATCCCCAGTACCGCAAAAAAAAAAAAAGAGAACAAAATTGGAGGACTGACACTTCCTGATTTTGAAACTTATTACAAAGTACAGTAATTGATGCAGTATGATACTGGCACAATGCTAGACATATAGATCAATGGAATAGAATTGAAAGTCCAGAAATAGGCCGTTACATTTATGGTCAAGTGATTTTTGATAAGGGTGTCAAGGCCATTCAATGGGGGAAAGAATAGCATTTCAAAAAAATGATGTTGAGACAATTAGATATCCACATGCAAAAGAATAAAGCCAGGGCCCCTATATCACACTGTATACAAAAATTAACTCAAAATGATCACAGAGCAAAATGTAAGAGCAAAACCAAAACTCTTAGAAGAAGACAGGAGCAAACCTTCATGACCTTGGTCAGGTGATGGTTTCCTAAATATGATACCCAAAACACAAGCAACAAAAGAAAAAATAGATATATTGAAATGAATCCAAATTTAAAATTTTGTGCTTTAAAAGACACCATTCAGAAAATGAAAAAGACAATCCACAAACTGGAAGAAAGGATTTGCAAATCTTTTATTTGATAAGAGACCTGTACCTAAAATATGTAAGAGATTCTTAAAACTCAACAGTAAAAAGAGAAATGACCCAGCCCGGTGTGGTGGCGCACGCTTGTAATCCCAGTTCTTGGGAGGCTGAGACCGGAGGATCCGGGTTCGTGGCCAGCCTCAGCTACTTAGTGAGGCCTCTGTAACTTAGTGAGACCCTGTTTCAAAATAAAGAATAAAAATATAGGGCTATGGGTGTAGCTCAGAGGTAGAATGCCCCTGGGTTCAATCCCTGGTACCGCCAAAAAAAAAAAAAAAGAGAGAGAGAGAGAGAAAGAAATAACCCAATTTAAAAATGGGCAAAAAACTTGAAAAACATTTGTACAAAGTAGATATACACATGGCCAATAAGTATATGAAAAGATGTTCAACATCATTAATCTTTACTGAAATGTAAATAAAAACTAGAATGACAGAGAAAAATAAGTGTTGGAGAGGATGTGACAAATTAGAACCTTCATGGGAATGTAAAATGGTGTTGCTGTGGGAAACAGACCGGCAATTCCTCAAAATGTCAAGCACAGAGTTATCCAACAACCCTGCTCCTAGGTATAGATCCAAGAACACTGAGAACACAAGTCCTCACAAAACTTGTACACAAATGTTCATAGCAACATTAATCATAATAACCAAAAAGTAGAAACCCAAATGTCCATCAACTAAAAGATGACTAAGTAAAATGTGATATATAAAAAATGGAATATTATTGTGAAATATTATTCAGCAATAAAAAACAATAAAGTACTGATACATCCCATGACATAAATGAATCTTGAAATCATAAAAGGCCACATATTATATGCTTCCATTTATATGAAATGTCCAGAATATGCAAATCCATAAAGTAAATTAGTGGTTGCCCTCGGCTAGGGAGGTGACTGCTAACGGACATAGGATTTCTTTATAGGGTGACGAAATTGTTCTGGAATTAAACAGTGATGATGGTTGCATAAGTCTGTGATAATACTAAAAACCACTAATTTGTATACCTTAAAAGATTGAATTTTATAATATGTAAATTATATCTCAATAAAGTTCCTGAGGAGTAGGCTTGACAATTGATTGGCTATGGAGGGAGGGGGAGAGTGAGGAGTCAAGGACGACCCTCAGATTTCAGGTGTGAGTGACAGGATAGGTCGGGGGAAGCCTGGAAAGGCTCAGGCAGGAGGCAGAGGAAAGTGCATTAATTCATTTGAGATGTATTGAATTTATGATACCTGGGAGACATCCAAATAAAGATGCCAAACAAACTATTGAATATGCATGTTTAGTGCTCAGAAGGTCTGGAGCTGGGCATGGTGGCGCATGCCTTCAATCTCAGTACTTGGGAGGCTGAGACAAGAGGATCACAGGTTCAAGACCAGCCTCAGAAACTTAGTGAGACCCAGTTTCAAAATAAAGAATAAAAAGGGCTGGGGGGGTGTAGCTCAGAGTTAGAATGTCCCTGGGTTCAATCCCAGTCTCTCTCTCTCTCTCTCTCTCTCTCTCTCTCTCTCTCACACACACACACACACACACACACACACACACACACACACGAGAAAGCAGCAAAGGAAAAAGAAAGAAAGTCTGGGCTTGAGATGTAAATTTTAGGGTTTTATCCATTAACTATTGCAGCATAATAAATCATCACAAAACTCAGTGGCTTAAATAAAGATGGTTTTTATTGCTCATGAGTGTATAAATTGACTTGATCTTTTCATCTTACCATCATGCAATGGTATCATTGAGTATGTGACCTTGGTGATGTTGGCTGGGCTCTTATACAGACAGAGCTTGACAGTCTAGATGGTGGGATGGCTCGGCTGGGACAACTGGACTCTCCTTTACATGATCTCTCATTATCCAGCAGGCAAAAATGGGCAAACCGGGGGTCCTGAGACACAGAACAGAAGCACACCGGCCCCTTTTGCTCTAGATGTGGAGCTGACACACTGCCACATCTGCCACACTCTGTGGGCCAACATAAGTCACAAGGCCAGCCAACATTCAAGGGTGGAGGAAATGGACTATGCCTTTTGGTGCAAGAAGCTACAAAGTCAGATTACAAAGGGTATGGAGGTTACTAATTGGGCCCATCAGTGCAAGCATCCTACTAAACAGACTATCCATGTACAGATGGCACTTGAGAAGATAGGAGTAGATGGATTTACTTAAGGAAAAAGAACAGTGAGATAAGAAGAGTACTGAGTACTTAAAAACTAACACTAAGCCAGGCATGGTGGTGCATACCTGTAATCCCATACTTGGGAAGCTGAGACAAGAGGATTGCAGGTTTAAGGCCAGCCTCAGCAATTTAGTGAGAGCCTCAGCAACTTAGTGAAACCCTGTTTCAAAGTGAAAAATAAAATGGGCATTCTACCTTCAGTACCAAATAAGTAAATAAATAAATAAAAATCTCATTTCCCAAAATTTCTATAATGTGATTATATAACTTTTATTTAAAATTAGTTTTCAAAGTTTATAAAAATGATCAAAGAATAGGATAAAGTATTTATCCTAACTATAAAGTAATGATTTCTATTAATCAAATCAATACAGGAAATTACAGTGGGAAATATTGAAACATATGACTCTACACATTTTTAATTATATAATCAAAATTAAAAGAAAAAGAAGCCTGGCGTGGTGGCTCACACTTGTAATCCCAGTACTTGGGAGGCTGAGACAGTAGGATCCGGGTTTGCAGCCAGCCTCAGCTACTTAGTGAGGCCCTCCGCAACTTAGTGAGACCCTATTTCAAAATAAAGAATAAAAACTAGGGCTGGGGGTGTAGCTCAGAGGTAGAATGCCCCTGGGTTCAATCCCCAGTGCCAAAAAAATTTAAAAAAAAGAAAAAAGAAAATCAAATTCATCATTGCTACCCACAATATATGTGTTTAATGATATAGGCTTATTAATTTAAAAAAGCAATCATCCTTATAGATGGGAAAATAATTGATTTTAAATAAGAGTGCCAGGACAATTCAATGGCAAATAATAAATTTTTTCAAAAAATTGTTCTAGGGCCGGGCGTGGTGGCACACGCTTGTAATCCCAGTACTTTGGGAGGCGGAGACCGGAGGATCCGGGTTCGCAGCCAGCCTCAGCGCTCTCTCTCCCTGTCTCTCTCTCTCTCTGTCTCTCTGTCTCTCTCTCTCTTTCCTTAGTGAGGCCCTCCGCAACTTTGTGAGACCCGGTTTCAAAAATAAAGTATAAAAAATAGGGCCGGGGGCGTATCACAGAGGTAGAATGCCCCTGCGTTCAATCCCCGGTACTGCAAAAAAAAAAAAAATTGTTCTAGAACAAATGAGTAGTCATAATGAAAAATAAATGAATCATGACTCTTTCCTTACACCATATAGAACACAAATAGTTTATGAACCTAAATGTAAGAACTATAACTCCTAGAAAACAGCATAGAATGCCTCAGTGACTTTGAGTTAGGCAAAGATTTCTCAAGTGAGGTATAAAAAACACTAGAGAACAAAAATTCAATAAATTAGACTTCATCAAAATGTATAACATTTGATCTTCAAAAGTCACTGTTACTGTGATTTGGTCATAAAGGATGTTAGGAAACTTTTAGGGGTGGTAGATATGTTAATTATCTTGACTGGGAAGTAGCAAGATATACTTGGAGATAAATTGGTGGCACTATATTAAGAATAATAAAAATATTTATGATGCCATAAATCTTGATCTTAGACATTTGTCTTAAGGGTATTTCAAAGGAAATTAAAAACTCTGTATACAAACATACTCCTTGCAACATCACCTGTATCAAAGGTAATGGAAGCCAGGCATGGTGGCACATGCTTGTAATACCAGTACTTGGGAGGCTGAGACAGGAGGATCACAGGTTCACAGCCAGCCTCAGCTACTTAGTAAGGACCTCCGCAACTTAGTGAGACCCTGTTTCAAAATAAAGAATAAAAAATAGAGCTGGGGGTATAGCTCAGAGATAGAATGCCCCTGGGTTCAATCCCCAGTACCGCAAAAAAAACACACACAAAGATACTGGAAATTACCTAACTTCCCAGCTACAGTGAAAGGGTTAGATCAACACTAGACAATTTCATTCACAATTACAGATGAAAAAGAAGGGAGGAGCAACATGTAGCTCTGTTTACAAAATAATGCAAATGCACTGTGTATAAAGACCATAGAATTGTACATATGTTAAGGTTCTACCTATGTAAACATACATGTTCTATACATGCATAAGAACACAAAGGAGAAAAAACACAGAACAGAAAAACCTAGGAGATGAATGACAGGTAATTGACATGTGGGGGACTTTTTTCTTCTTGGTTTGTCTCCTGTAAAGTTACAATGTTTTTATAACAGTTTTTAAAATGTCTTCTTGTTGGTTTTGGCTCAGTCTCCCAACCAGGGGATTATTGCAAGCCTCGGGTCTGTCAGCTGCCAGCATTAGCACCTCAGTTGGGTCAGTTTACCTTCCATATCTTCTTCTAAGTCACTGATAAAATGCTGATCATGTCCTGGTGTGGTGTGAAGAACACTCCCTTTTCTCCTATTGTAGAAATCATCTGCTTCTGTTCATCTGTTTAAATGGTTTCAATACCATAAATGACAAATTCAACCCAGTCCCCAAGAGAGGAGTTCTAGGTGGGCAGGCAAAGTGAATCTGGGGCAAGAGGTGGAGCTGCTTACCTGAACTTGGGCAGTCTTGCTCACCACTGAGTAAAGCTGATGTCAATCATCTCTGGCCAGCAAATGCCCAGACGATGAGGCAGCCCCACAACCAGACACAGGAATAATAGAAAGTCTACAAGAGTAAGAATTTTAAAAATGAACATGACAGAAGCCTGCAGAGGCTTTTGGAGAATATTAATATGATTCCTTCAATAGCTAATTACTAGGCCTCTGCTTTGTGTAAGATAGGGGACAGCCCAACCTACTGGAACACTGACCGCTACGTGACAGCTAACTGATGGTGTCTCCCAAGCCCTGCCAATCCCATCTCCTGGCCTTTCCTCTCCTTCCTCTCTATTCCCACAACACTTGCACAAATCCAAGGCTTTGCTACTGTGTTATCCCACTGACCCAGAGCCAAGGTCCAGCAGTCATACTGGGGACAGTTTGGCCCACTGGGGACAGTTTGGCCTGGCAAGGACTGAGGAAAGGAAGGGAGACACTTACACACCATCCACCCAGGTTGAGGCCCCCTAAAGGAACCCCAACAACAGTTTCTCACCTTTTCTCATCTGGATTATGTCCAAACCCACATCACGAGGGTAAATCCAGCTTCCCTAACTAGCCCGGTGGTCCCCTGGAGTCCTGCCCTACTGGCTGATGAGAATGGTGAGCATGTGGATGGCTCTTAACTGAAGACTATGGGTCTGAACTCACAGAGGCTGGACCCAGCCCAATGCTGAAGCTTTCCCCACCCACCTGCCAGAAGGTTGGGTCAGATCTGCCCAGGCAGAGGCCAGGGCTACATGCAGATTCCAGTCCCTTAGTTTCCAGGATGCCAGGGAGAGAGGCTGCTCCCTCAGAACCCAGCCTAGCAGGGCCAGGTTATCCAAACTACCCCTGTAAAACAATTTCTTATCTCTAGGCCCTAGGATCATCCCAGAGTCCCCCCACACCCAAATCTAGAGCAGAAGATGTTGAAGCCCAGAACAGTGGCACACACCTGTGATCAGGGTACTTAAGAGGCTGAGACAGGAGGATCACAGGTTCAAGGCCAGCCTCAGCAATTTAGCAAGTCCCTGTTTTAAAATAAAAAGGACTGGAAGTGTAGCTCAGAGGCAGAATGCTCTTGGATTCAATCCCAGTACCAAGAAAAAATAATAAAATAGAGTAGAAGATGCTGTTCTGATCTGAATTTCCCCTTATACCCATTTATCACCTGTGAGACCCCTGCTTCTGGGCTCCTGCTCAGCTGCCCACGTACCTAGGTGACCTATCTTTCTAGCTACCATGCTTTCCAGCTTCAATGCTCTGTGGGTTCTCCTGGATGAACCCCCGACTCCCAGTTAAGGACAGGTCTGAGACTTACGGCCAGACTCCTGATATATTAGTGCATTAAATGTCTACAAAGCGATGAGAAGTGTCTGCACATAGAAGAGTTACATATGTGTAAGTTAATGTTATTAGTCTTCACAACTCCCTTATAACAGTATTACTCCTGATTTATACATTGGAAATATGAGGCTCAGTGTAGATAAATGACTGACCCAAGGTTGCACAATGAAGAAGAGGCAGAGTCAGGCACTGACTGGGTCACTCTGAGTAACAGGCTATCACAGAAGGGCCACATTGTGTCCTGTGCTGGTGACCTGGGTACCTAGGGGCATGAAGCCACACCTCATCCTGAACTCTTCCCTCCTCAGCTCAAATGTCATCTCCTATGGGGAGTCCTCCCTGGTCTACTTGGAGTAGGTCAAACACTCCCTCTTTGGCTTGCCCCAGCTTGTTTGGATTTTAGCTTTTGTCACCTGTTTTGTGGGGTAATTATTTGGCTATGTGACTGTGTCTGCACTTCTCTGGGAGCTCCTTGAGGGTGGGGTCCCCAGAAGCTTTGGGAAGGGAAGTCCAAGGGAGAGAAAAGGGTGGAAAGGGGTGGTATTGTGCAGGGAGGCCCTTGAATGTCAGGCCCCACAAAGTGCACTTGATCCTCCCAGTGAATGACAGGGACCTTGAGGGCCTTCATACAGCCAAGTGACCTGGAGTTATGAAGTGACAGGTGGCTGGCGTACCCCTGGAGGAGACTGTTTGGAGCCTTGGACTTGTTGAGAAAGCTAGTACCCTGTAACCTGGGTCTCTCCTCTCCCCAAGCCAGTTATGTAGAGCCCAGAAAGCGGAGGGACCTGCAGGCACTCCTCTGCAGGCTGGACTCTCAAGAGTCCTTCAGGGTGGACTGCCATCTTTCCTGGTCTTGCCGCTCTGCATCACCCTTGGGAGGGAAGACTGGTATGGGCAGCAGGAACTGGGGCCCCTCATTTCCCACCAGCAGTCTCACATGGGGGTGACTCTGGGGAGATGCACCCAGAAAGGGAGGACACATACACATATATTCTAGCAGAGGCAAAGGAAGTAATGGTAAGACCCAACAGACACATTCCCAGGATTCAAGACAGAAAGAAACAAAAGACATAGCAAACAAAAAACATTCAAAAGATGCACACAGAGGGTAACTGGGCAGTCCTCATAGACATCCAGGGTTCAAGCGGATTCCAGCTCCCCATGCCATGGCATCATTGTGCCCAGGCCTGCCTCTTACTGTGGGCGCCCAGCAGCCAACTAGCTGGGGTGGGGTCCCCCAGGGAACTAACCAGCCTGTGACCTCTCCTGGGGTGCCCGGACTGAGGTTCTGGGCAAGCCAATCAGAGGTAATGTGGGGGAAATGGTCGAGTCAGGGCCTCTCATCAGCCTGAACTAGAATCCAGTCTGGGGCATCTCTCCTTTGAAGGCGGAAAGGGAGCAATCACAGACATTTTGAGATTATCTCACAAACCAGGGACTCCCCGCTCCCACATGAACATCCACAATCTAATGTGCAAATTCCAGGCTTCCCAGAGTGCCAGCACCCTCCCTACAAACCTGGAGGCACAATGGGGCTGATCCTGCACCCAGGGTTCCAGAATCTAATCGATGCACCTGCCTGCATCCAGGCTGAAAAAACGCAGGGTTCCACTCTCCCCCCGCCCCGCGCCCACGCCCCGGGCCACTGGTCACTGCCACACCCAACCCATCCATCTCGGAGGACCCCAGCAGTCAGGCTCAGTGTGACCCGACGCGCCTGATGGCCTGTGCTCCTCCGTCTTCTTCCTCCAATTGGAAAGCTCACCGAGCTAGCGCAGTAGAAAGCGTGGGGCGCTAACCTGGGGCAGGGGCAGAGTCGAGGCCCAGGCATCTACACGCTGTGTGCGTTGTGTGTGCAGTGGGACTAGTGCTCTCTGAAGCTCTGAAGGGTTTTCTGCTTCTCCGCCCGCCGCAGTGGAGTTCCTGGATGTCCAAGCCACTCCGGCTCCTGCGCTCCCTCCTCCTCCTCCTCCTCCTCCTCCGCGCCTCCGGTGCCCCAGGCTGTGTGGGTAGAGTTAGCAATTGGCCTCCGGACAGGGGGTGGGAGGAGGTTGTAACTACAGGTGCTTCCTCAAGGTAAACTGGAAGGTTGATGTCGGGGTCCAAGCAGATTGGGAGGCAGGAAGCAAGAGGCTCCCTTTTGTGGGTCCCAGTTCCAGTGCCCAGTGCCGGGGTGAAGATAATTCTGATCACGGTGTTTAAGTCAAGGAGCAAAGCTGAGAAAAGCGCTGGAAGCTAGGTTGCTTTCTGACCAAGCTGGGGGGGGGGGGTGCAACACTCTGCACTCTGGGAACGAAAGAGTCTGTGCTGCCCAGCAGGACTCTCCAGGCTTGAAGTCCCAGCTCGGCAGTAGAAAATGTTTTATTTAATCAGCCACAACTTCTTTGGTGGGACTTATCACTGCCCATGAGTAGAACAGGCTTGAATTTTCCCCAGCGCGAGCACTCCGGTTCCAGAATCTAATCGATGAGAGATTACAGCGCTCTTTCTCTCTCTCTCTCCCTCTCTCTCTCCCCTTCCCTCCCTCCCTCCACTTTTTTTTTCTATGTTCACATTTCAACCTGAAAACAATTTTAAAAAGAAAGAAAACAATCACGGGTCAGCCCCCACTTCTTTCCACCACATTCTTTCCAGTAGGTGGAAGAGAGGGGCTAGGAACCCCACTTCACAGAAGGGGAAACAGGCCTAAGAAGGGCAGAGGATAGCTCAAAGCCACTGGGCCCTCATGGGCGATCTGGGGTTTGAGCCCTAACAACAACCAACTGCAATGGACAGACACCGGTCGCCTGTAGTGCTGAGTGGCACAGGCCACTTTGTGGTGCTGTCTTGCTCCAATGCTCTCTAGGGCCATGCAGCCAGGTGATCCTGACATATTGTCCTAAAGTAATTCAAATAAAGGTCACTGTGTTGCCACTATAAAGAGATTCTTGGATCAGATTTGCAAGTTTCCCTGTATGGAGTTTAGGTTGTTGCTGGGTCAGGAGAGTGCCTGGGGGTTAGAGAATTGAAAAGACAAGAGATGCGGTGGGGCCAGGAATGAGAGCCAGAAGACCTGTCTCCCTCTCAGCCCAATGACTTTCAGCAATCTCTTCCCACAACCTGGGCCTAGCTTCCTTCCAGCTCTAATTTCCACAATTTCCTTAAGTAGACAAGCCGTTCCAGGTCAAGGGATACAGAGGGATTTTCCATGATTCCTTGGATCTCCTTCGTTTTCATTTGCAAACTCTTTTAGGGCATTTCAAACCAGGGAAAGTAGTTGTTACAAAAGAGCTTCCAGCATTTTCTACAGAGCCCCAGTACCACCTCCCCCTTCTCTCTCTTTCTCTCTCTCTCTCTCTCTCTCTCTCACACACACACACACACACACACACACACACACACACACACACGACTGCAAAGGGGCAAGTTTCTGCTAGAGGTGCTAGGAATACTCGGGACTGAACCCTGGAGAGAAGCAGACACATAAAAATCCACCTCTGCTGGACTGGGAGAATACTTTCCAAGGGGCTGGAACTCACACTCCCTAGCTTTCAAATAATTCTCAATGGAGTTTGTGACCCCCACATACAGAAAGAGGGAAGACTTAACCATAACCACCCACCTCTGGTCAAGAAACTATCCCCTCCAGCACGGAGAGGGTGTTTATGCATGGTTTTTGATCCAAACGGGTAAACTCGTGACCCTTGTGTTCATCAAATCATTTAATCTGAATTTTACATGGTGAAGTCATAGAATCCTCAAAGCACAAAATTTTGAAGTGTATTGCTTGAACAAAATATTCATGGGCTAGAATCTTGGGGTCCTTTGTTCGTGAAAATCTTAGAATCATGATCTTGAGAAT
This sequence comes from Glis glis, assembly GCA_004027185.1. Classification (NCBI taxonomy): domain Eukaryota; kingdom Metazoa; phylum Chordata; class Mammalia; order Rodentia; family Gliridae; genus Glis; species Glis glis. Next base: position 33,525 of record PVJS01010192.1, on the reverse strand, counting down.
TCTTATCTCAGGAGGCTAAAAGCATAGGAGTAGCTGGGTAGCAACAACATTTGAGAGAGAGGAATCAGAATTCTGGAAGAATGAAGCCACAAACAGGAGACACGGAGGACCAGAAAATACTGAGACACGGAGGCTTGTAGTCACAGTCATTGTAGCTCAAAAGTAGAGACTCATAAAGTCATGGGACCAATCATTCACACATACAGAAACAAATATTAGGTGAATTATTAGAATAAGATTCTTTGAGCTACAAAACAGTGGATCCAGTACTCATATTTAGGAATTAAGGAAGAAGAGAGTTGTGGATTTATAGAACCCAATCTGACAGGAATTAAAATTAAATAGCATATACCTCCGAGTATCTAAAAAGATCTAAAACTAGAGAGGCAGCAGCTCCCAGTAGTGGTATTATCATTTTGGGCACAAAACAACAGTCCTAGCATCTTAATATATAACCAATCAGTTTTTAGACTTTGACCAGGGACTTAAAAACCACAGGAATATAACCATAGTCAACGAACTTTATGGAATCACGTCCTTTATTTATGGAATCATGTTAGGATAACAATCCAGAATTTTAAAAATGGAAATCCGAATCTCAGAATCTTGAAAATATAGAGAACTAAAGAACCCGTATTAAAAGGTCCTGACAATATAACCCAGTTAAAATAAAAGTTTAAAAATTATCCCCTTTTGGAAAAACGAAATAGGACAAAACTTGGATTGCCGCTTCTGCACTATGTTGAAAAGAAGGAAGCTGGGGGTTTCGTTTAGCGAGTTTTGTAAAGCCCCTCTCCATTCTTTCCAGCGCCTCTGCTGGAGACGTCGTCACACCCTAGGACCGCTTCCACACACCCGGTCGACCGAGCCAGCGAGGATCTGGAGGCCGCTGCCCAATGCGTGGCGGGGCTGACCCTGCCCTCGGCTCATTGAAGAACGCAACTAAAACCCCCATTTCAGGCCGGCACCCTCTCCTTGGGATCTCCCGCGATCCTAAGGCTTCCTCGGCTCGTCCCGGCACCCACAGTCCCGGAGAAAGCTACGTCCTGGCTGGAGCCTCTGGAGCCAGCCAGCTTCAAGACCCGGAATCGTCGGGGTGGAAGGGGCCTTGGAGATCTGCACAAGCACAGACGTCCTGCGAGAAGGAAGGGACGGGCCCAATAATGGCCAGAGAGAACCCAGACCGGCAGAGCTGCGCCGCGGCGGGTCCCGGGCCTGCACCGAAGCCTGTCTGTGGGGACAATAGGAACCCTTATTAGAAATCGGACACCTGCGAAGCAAACGGGTCGCGTCTGCCAGTCCGCTCCCGGGAGGCGCGCCCACCCGCAGCAGCCGCCCTCACTCCCAGCTGCGGAAGCCGGCTGTTTGAGAGCTACCTGAAGCCCTTCTCCCCAGACCCGGGGAACTGGAGGAGGAGGTTCCCGCGAGAGGCAGCCCAGCCTCCTTTGTCTATAACGGCTCGCTGCCATCCATCACATATAGAGGAGTCCCACACCTTTCAAAGACGATGATGGGGTGAAGGGGCTTTCCCGAAACAGGACTCTTAAGATCCAAACCCTCGGAACGGTCGGTCGAGGAACCTGGGCCCCCCAAAAGAGAAAGTGCTACCTCTGCCACACAGCTGGGAAGCGCTGTCCTAAAAGAGACGCAGGTTGCGGGCCCCTCCACGCCGCTAAGTCACCATGGGACAAAGGCCTGTCACCTTCCCTTTCGAGCTGGGAGTCCTCCTCTGAAAGATGGGGCTGCAGTGGGGAATGGGCAGGGCAGCCTTGGCTGGGGTTTGGAAATCATCCTGAAAGGACTTGTAGCCAGTCACTCGGAACTTGTCCCTTCCTGTCCTCCACCCCACAATAACCAAGCGACCCCCGCCCCTGGCCAATTCTCACCCTTTCGGGATAGAAAAGAGCGGCGAGCGCTTCCTTTCATCTGTGAGTCCCAGCCCTCGGCACAAGCGCGGGAAATCCGGAAGCGCTGAGTTCCGGCACCAAGATCTCCCAAGTCGGTCAGTGGACTCTCTCAGCCTCAGTCTCCCCTCTGGCGCGCAGAGGGGGCCGGCCCTCGGCATCTCCCTCCCTGCTCTGACGTTTGTGGGGCTCGCACTGCACCGCCTCTGCTGCTCCTACCTGGGGATGTGAGCCCGAGGATGGGGGCGGGCATGGGGGCGGGCAGGTAACCGGCACCGCCCCACGCTTCCTGGCGCCTTTAAGGACCAGCCGGCGGAGGGAGGAGCTGTCCCGGTGAGAGCCGAGGAGCTCCTCGCCTGTGGTCCCCAAGCCTGGAGTCCAGCGCCGCGGAGGGGGGCCGCGCCACCTGGCCCGCGCCGCGCGACCTTGCTGCCTGGCCTCGCCTCTCTGCCCTGAGCACGGCCCGCAGCCTGGGCCGCAGGGGTGCAGCATGGGCGGCCCCCACCAGGGTGCCCCGCGCCTGCACTAACTGCCCTCGCCACAGGCCTTGGGGCCTGTAGCCTCCTCTGCACACGACCTCGACGGCTATCCTCGGAGCAGCAGGGCTCGCAGACCAGCTGCGGCCACCACAACCCCAGGACCCCTTCCGGACCCCTTCACTGCCTGGCACCAGCGCGGCAAGGGCCCTTCGGCCGGTTGCGGGAGCAGTTTCCGTCTCAGCGCCGCCGTCGCCGCTGCCTGGCCTCGAACTCCAGATCACGAGCTGAGCCGTCGGTGGGAGGGACACTCCCGAGTGTCTGTCCCTCCTGCGCCAGCCGGGCACCGCGACGCCAAGTCTCCAAAGCGCCCCAGACCGGGCAGTTGAGGTCTTGGAGCCAGCCTGCGAGGATTTCCAGAGCTCTCCGCCGCGGAGCCTAGCGCCGGCTCCGGGAACCCCGCGTCCGGAGCCCCCAGCTCCCGGACCCGACCCTCGACAGCGGCGGGTTGCGAAGGCAGGAGACGTGCGGGACGGCTGCGCCATGACCGCCGAGAGCGGGCCGCCGCCGCCACCGCCGCAGCCCGAGGCGCTGGCGGCGGTGAAAGAGGAGCGCGGGGAGGCGGCGGCGGGGGCCGGGGTCCCGGCGGAGGCGGCGGGCCGCGGCGCGGGTGGGCGGCGGCGCAAGCGCCCCCTGCAGCGCGGGAAGCCGCCCTACAGCTACATCGCGCTCATCGCCATGGCCATCGCGCACGCGCCCGAGCGCCGCCTCACTCTGGGTGGCATCTACAAGTTCATCACCGAGCGCTTCCCCTTCTACCGCGACAACCCAAAAAAGTGGCAAAACAGCATCCGCCACAACCTCACGCTCAACGACTGCTTCCTCAAGATCCCGCGCGAGGCCGGCCGCCCGGGCAAGGGCAACTACTGGGCGCTCGATCCCAACGCCGAGGACATGTTCGAGAGCGGGAGCTTCCTGCGCCGCCGAAAGCGCTTCAAGCGCTCGGACCTCTCCACCTACCCGGCCTACATGCACGACGCGGCAGCCGCTGCCGCCGCCGCCGCCGCCGCCGCCGCCGCGGCTATCTTCCCGGGCGCGGTGCCCGCCGCGCGCGCGCCCTACCCGGGTGCCGTCTATGCGGGCTACGCGCCGCCGTCGCTCGCCGCGCCGCCTCCGGTCTACTACCCCTCCGCGTCGCCAGGCCCCTGCCGGGTCTTCGGCCTGGTCCCTGAGCGGCCGCTCAGCCCAGAGCTGGGCCCCGCGCCGTCTGGGCCCGGCGGCTCCTGCGCCTTTGCCTCCGCAGGAGCCCCAGCCCCTGCCACCGGCTACCAGCCGGCTGGGTGTGCAGGGGCTCGGCCAACCAACCCCTCTGCCTATGCGGCCGCCTACGCAGGCCCCGACGGCGCGTACCCTCAGGGGGCCGGCAGTGCTGTCTTTGCTGCAGCTGGCCGCCTGGCGGGACCCACCTCGCCCCCCGCGGGTGGCAGCAGTGGTGGCGTCGAGACCGCGGTGGACTTCTACGGGCGCACGTCACCAGGCCAGTTTGGAGCCCTAGGGCCCTGCTACAATCCTGGCGGGCAGCTCGGAGGGAGCAGTGGAGGGGCCTACCATGCCCGCCATGCCGCTGCCTATCCTGGCGGGGTGGATCGGTTCGTGTCTGCCATGTGAGCCGAGAGTAGGGATGAAAACTCATAGATAGCTTGGCTGTCTACATGAACTAAATTTCCCCGAGACCTGAGGACAGGACTAGAGAGAGGACTGAATTGGGGCCCACGTGGAAGGGACCGAAAAGGCCAGAGAGGCTCAGACTCCTGGCACACCGTGTGCACACCTGATTTGCTTTGTAAATGGGAGGAGGGGGGGAGAGGCTGCCGCAGCGTTTGGACTGATCCAAGGGACCCTCCAAAGGACATCCCTTTCTAGCATTCTACCAGGGACAGGTCCGTGGCAATAAAGGGCAGGGTGGGGGGCAGCGAGGTGTCTACACCAGAATCCAGGATCCGAATCATGGGGAGTCATACAGCTTCACCCTTTCCCTGTGCTGTGCAAAACTCAGGCCTTTCCACATGGCTCAGCCTTTTGTACCTTTGACTAAGTTACTACAGTAAAAGGCTTCGAGGGCACCTTTCTTAAAGTGAGGAGGACATGTTTGCAGGAAAAAGTAGGTGTTTTTGTTTTTTAGTAGGAGAAATCTGCTCTGGTTGACCTGGGCTAGTTTTCCCTGCCTCTGAGAACCGAAGACCTAGCTCTCAGCCAGCTCCCCAGCCGGGACCAAGTCCCATCACCCAACTCTTCAGTCTCCCTATCTGTTACACAAGAGGGCTGGACCAGTCTACCCCCTCCCATTATATTTAAGGGCCCCATCATCTTGGATGCCACCCTGCATATTTGGCACCATTGGTGTGCCACCCAAAGCCTAACCCGCATTCAGGGAATTGGAATCCATCATGGCAAGCTTCTAACCTAAAGTCCCAGGATTAGCTCCAAGCTGTGATTATATCATAATTTATTGAATCTTTTGAGCAGGATGTGCCGGTCATTCCACAGCTATTACTGCCCTGTCATAAATCTGGTTTTCCAGTGAGACAAGTAGAAATATATATTTTCCCCTTTGTCTGTGGCTTCTTTTTTATCAGGCAGCCCTGGATCTAAACGCTGGACTTAGAAGTTCAAGGAGATGAGAGGGGAGCTGGATGGTGACAACTTCAAGTAGTCAGGGTTGTCTCTTCCGGTCCTGGAACCCTTTACTACACCTTAGCAGCCTCCCCATGCAAAAAGAAAGAGACAATTCAAATTGGACATGTGAGCGTTAGAAACTGGATTGTAAACTTCATTTTATATCTGCCTTTTTTTAAGCAGCAGGCTCATCAATATCAGAAAATGCAGCAGCTCTCCCACCTTTTTCTTGAGAAATTTTGTGAGTTTCAATTTGGGGAAAGGATTTCCAGCATTAAATATTTCAGAGATTCCATTTACAACTTGTAGATAAACCCAGGTGTATAGATGAACCATTTTATTAAAATCATGAGCAAGTTAGTTCTGGCAGGAGGAACTCGGCCTTTTTCTGTGTAGTTTAACTTGGTAAGAAAGGGTGGGGCTGTGAAAAAGAAAATTGTATGAAAATTATTGGTAATTTTTTAATTTCAGGGACTGGATTATCCTGTTTACGAAAACATGTGAACTTGGTCTAGATGGGGATTTGTCTAAATCAGTGCTATCCGACTGTCTAGATGGGAATTTGTCTACATCAGTGCTATCCAACAGATATATAATGCAAGCCACCTATATAAATTTAAAATTTTCTAGTAGCCACATTACCAAAGTAAAAAGAAACAGGTGAGGTCAATTTAATAATATATTGTGTTTAACCCAATACATCCAAAATATTTCAGCATATAATCAGCATAAAAATCATTAATTTGTTTTACTCTTTTTATGCTATGTCTTCAATTTCAATGTGTATTTTGCACTTACACCTCATCTAACTTTGGATTAGCCGCAGGCCGGGTGCTCAATAGCTACCTGCGGCTGACAGCTACTGTTTTGGACAGCTCAGGTCTGAGTGTTGTTTCTCCTGGGTTTGGTGGTAAATGACCACCTCAAGACAGGGGGCAGTGGAGCGCCAACCCTGTTGCCACAGGTGGGTCCAGATTCCAGACCCAGTCCTGTAACCTTGAGGTGTTGGGCCTCCGTCCTCCCACCATGGACCGGTCCAGGTATGAAATTCAAGGGTTCTGGCTCTCCCAGGCACAGAGGTCAGGATGCCTTGTCTGGTTGGCAGGAGCAGAAACTGAGTCCTCCACCCAGGAGTTCAGTCCTTGGCTAGGGAGCATCCAGCTGCCGACTGGGGCTGGAGACGAGCAGCTTTTGCACCCAGTGAGGGATGGAATTAAGCCTTTCTCTGCTTTCCATTGTCAAGTGGAGGCTTCGACAACGCCATTAGCCTTAAGCCAGTCCCTTCTCTAGTGTCCTCATTTGTGAAATAACAATTTGTGACTGCTACCTCAGAGGGTCTTCCTGAAGTTAAACGAAGCAAGGGTGAAAAAGCGCTTTGCAAACGTCCAGTCATAGATGGGAGGAAAGGCTTTTTAAAAAATAATAAGGGCAACCTTGTCCGGAAACCTCACCAAGGAGCGTGGAGATAACGGCCCCGGAAGGGAGAAAAATAGGATGGGGAACGGCGATGTCTTCGTCCCCCCCCCCACACACACACACACTCACTCCTCGTCGGCTTGGGCGACAGGTGAGAGACTGTGGCATAATCATTACGCCATCGGCGAGAGTCGGCGTCGGGAGAGAGGACGCTGCGCGGAGCGAACTGGAACTGGGTTTGTCCAGCGGCCGCCCGAGGGACAGGGAGACGGCGAAGGTGGGGACCAAGGAGTGGAAGACAGCGACAGATGTTCTAGTTTCTTCCGGCCGGCGACACCCAGACCTCGCCTCCTCCTCGGCCCGGGAGCCGGGAGGAATGGGCGCGCGCCGGGCGCGAGCGCAGCCCGGGCTTCCACCGCGGCGGGGACGAGCGGCCCGCGCCCCTCCGGGAGCTGGAGAACCGTGCACCGCCGCGCTAGGGAGTTCCAACTCCAGGAAACCCCAGACCTGGGAAGCCGACCTCCCAGACCCTGGTCTAGAAGGCTCAGAGACTGGAGGTGCGTTTCTTTTTAATCTTTTCTTCCTCTTCCTATGTGAATACCGAAAGCCCGCTTGCCCTTCTCCAGGCCTCGCACCCCAGCGTCGTGTGCAGGCGCCCCCGGGGCCGCGGGTAATTAGATGCGTTCTTCCCTAATTGCCCAAGGCTCGTTAGAATTCGCCCCAGAGCTGTAACATTTATTTTCTTTCAAATTAACTTTGCTTTGCAATTAAACTTAGGAAACCAGCAACAAAAGCAGACTTGGCCCGAGGTTCTTTCGTGTGAAAACGGATTAGGGAGCCTTCTTGCCGATTTAAGGGAAAAGATCCTTGCGGCCCCGCGCTTTGGGGGAAGTGCCCAGACCGCAGAAGCACGGGGAGGAGGGTGCAGGAAGCAGCTCTAGTGGATGGCGTTGGTGGCCGCGGAGACCCTCTCATAGCGGGGATTCCTGTTTCCAGAAAAATAAAGACAGCCTCATCGAAATGATTTCTGGACAGTTTGAGCTGATCACCACCCCAGGACATGAAACTGTGTATGTGGTTACAGTTTACCAAGCACATTCATAAGCAATCTAATTTACTAAGAACTCTGTGAGAATTTCTTTTATTAAAATTATTTTTCTTATTATAAAACCAGGACGTGTTTATTCTTTTTAAAAATATAAACAGAAAGAGGGGGAGGGAGGAAAATAAAAAGATAACCCCAAAACAAAGGAACCCATAGTTTGTCCAAAGAAAGCACAGTTAACATGTGAATGTCTTTTCTGGGTTTTGTTTTTGTTTTTGTGAGAAGGTGTGAGTATTGACTTTGTCCCTGCATCAAGTTCCTTCAGACACTGGCTGGATAAGCCTCACTTAAACTAGGTACAAGTCCCTTTCACCCTCCATTCCCTAACTCCTTTTACTGTGGTCATTTGAATTCAGAAAGCACTAGCTGGGAGGGGACACTCCCTCCTGGTTTACACCTGAGACCCAGGCTCAGTTGCTTGGATATTCCCTGGGAGTTTGCTAGAAATGCCCAATCTCAGGTCTCATCCTCACCTACTGGACCAGATTCGATCTTTCAGTAAGCCCCTCAGTGATTCATAGACCCTGGGCAAAGAGGCAGAACTTTGGAGAAATGAAAAAAAAATGTTTTATGTTATTGAGAGCAGAGACCCCAAAATAACTTCCAGCAGTCTCCTCTCTGGTTTCTGGCCCAAGAACCCTAACTGGCACCATAGAACTACCTTGTTGCTCAGGCTGCAGAGAGGAAAGAGGGTTGGGTTGCCAGGGGCAGAGCTGGGGTGAACACAGCTCCTCCTCCCTTTCTGATTCTTGGAATTCTGGCTCTTAGAATGCATCTCTACTCATGTTTCCAGCTGTGCAGGTGATTGATAATGACATTCTACAAGAGTGTATTTGAAAGCATCTGGGAGCCAGGGTATCGGTTAGAGCCAGGGCAGCTCCTGACTCCCAGCAGAGGCAGTCTGGGGACCCTGAGTTCTGATATCTGTACCCTCCCTAAGCAGCAGTCATTTCTTCAAATATGAAATGAAATGAACTTGACCACTGTCTGCTTAGCTCCAGTCCCAAGTCAGGGATAGTTGGTGGTTTAGGGAAAAAGAAAAAGAAAAAGAAAAGAAACCTTTCTTCTTGGGACATATACACAATGGTCAGCAAGAAGGGTCTCCATCTGAGTCAGTGTGGGCCAAGGGATCCTCTCCAGACAGCCCAAAGTTCTGGACGAAGTAAGGAATCCTCCCCTGCCTTAAACATACACGCCTTTCTGAAGAACTCATCCTTTCTGTGCTCATCCTATTCCTGGGAAGTGCTGACTCCTTGGTGGGGGTGAGGGGCTGACAGGACAAGATAACTGGGAGGAAATGTCCCTGATGAAAAGCAACCCAGCCAGGGGCATGTACCATGAAGGATGGGCCGGAGAGCTATACTGGGAAGCTCCTTTAGGATCACATAGCAACATGCTGGGAGAAGCAGGACTCACATTCCAGTATTCCTATGAGTTCTCAATAGGAATAAATCGGAATACCATGAGTTCTATAGAGCCCCAAAGGGGCATGAGACTTGCATAAGATTTCACAGCTATCAGTGTGTATAACTCCAGGCCAGAGTAGAGCCTGTGCCTCCCCAAGGGAGGCTGCATTTGATTGTCATCTTAATGAAATAGCTGTAATCAGTTGGGGGGGGGGTTAAGGTGAAAGTAGGAGTTGGGGTTTGGGAGTAGACTGTGGCTTGGGGGCTTCCCTGAAGGGTCCTCTATTGTGTGTATGGACAAGCTGAGCCACTGGCTGGTTAAATAGACACCTCAAAATTTTTCTTCCTAGAGGGAAAGCAGTATAGCTAGTGTTTCTTAAACCAAACTGAGAAGCAAACAAAACAAAGATGAGGTGGAAAGTCCAGGAGGGGAAAAGAGCATGGTGCCTGGTCTACCCCTGCACTCGCCCTCTCTAGCATCCCCTCCCTGGCTGAGACCAAAGGTAGCCTGAATTTGCAATGGAGAGATTCTCTCTGCCTGGCTGTAGAAGACAGATACTGCCTGCTCCTTGTAGAACTCACGGCGCCCCTCCGCCAGCTCCACAGGCCCTCTTCCGAGAGCTAACACTCAGATTTCCAGCCCGGGCCAGAAGGGTTAACGGGGAACTGAAAGGCATAATCTGAGAGGCCTGAATCAACTGTCAGCCCCTCCCAGAGAGAGGAAGGGATTGGGAACCAGAATCTGGGTGGATCTCAGCCCTGGTACAGACCGGCTTATCTCACTATCTGGGAACCTGGCGTGGCTTCTCACAGGTGTGGGCAGAGCAGAGCCTAGCTGTGGTATTGCAGGCATGGAGGCTCTCAGCACCAAAGATAAGTGTAAGAACCACAGCCTCCTCGAGCTGAACTCCCAACTCCGCTCTCAGCCCCCAGCAGCCAGCCAGGGCTCCCATAGGTCTCCTGCCTCCCTTCTGCCCCTACTACCAGCTGGTCCTTTGGAAGCTGAGCTGCATCAAGAGGGGGGCAGGAGGCTCCCTGCTGTCTGCAGCCGAAAGCCTCAACTCCTCACCTGGCACTAGGGACCCTCCCTGATCCTCTGCCCACCCCCTCCCCAGCCTCAACTCCCATAGCTGCCCACCCTGCACCCCTAGGCTTCAGCCAGCACATGTCCCTGTCACCAGGAATTCACTCTAACCATTCCCTCTTTAGGACCCTGTGTCATGCCTCCAAGGCCACCAACCCGGTAGCAGCCCCTCATCTCGGTCCTGGATCACAGCCCAGCCTCCTAACAGCTCCCTGCTCCCTAGGCTGCTTCCCTCTCTGTCCCTAGCAGCCAGTGTGTGCCCCAGCTCCAACCTCACTCTGGAGAGGGACTGGTCCCTCTCTCAGGAGGAAGCCCAGACTTAGGGACCAGGAGATTCCATAGGAACATTGTATCTGTGACCAGTCCTGCAAAGGGCTTCTCACACTATGAGAAAATTATATTTAATTTTTTTTTGCAAAATTTTCCTCTCCTATAGAACATGTTCTTTTACCCCAAATTTCAGTCAAAACTTCTTACCATTATTCAACCTCATGTGAAGTGGGGTCTGCACTCATTTCCCCTGCCCCATTGCTCATATAAAAGGACAATGTCGGCCGGGCGTGGTGGCGCACACTTGTAATCCCAGTACTTGGGAGGTTGAGACAGGAGGATCACAGGTTCCAGGACAGCCTCAGCAAGTAGTGAGACTCTCATCAACCTAGTGAGATCTTGTTTCAAAATAAAATAAAATAGGGCTGGGGGTGTAGCTCAGAGGTAGAATGCCCCTGACTGGTTTCAAGCCCCAGTACCACACACACACACACACACACACACACACACACACAAAGGACAGTGTCTTCTCATATGATTGTGCACATGGCTTTTGGTGCTATAGCTGGGGGTGACCAGAGGGACCACATGAAGGTCAATAGTACAGTGGCCACTCTGGAGAGAAATAAAACAATTCGTGCCAAACATAGCTAGTTGTCTACCCAACCATCTTCTTGCCTTCCTCTTTGCTCCAAAGGGCCTGATTTTGTTCAGGTTTCGGTTGGTCATGTGTTTTGGGGAAAGTCTTACCCCTTGGAGTACCCATGGTTTAAATCTTAACTTGTCTAAGATAGATGTGGTGGTAATTTCATCATTCTTGTCAGCAATTAATTTAGAAACAAGCATGGGATACTTTCCGGGCAAGGCCCTCAGCAACATAGTGAGACCCTGTTTCAAAATAAAAAATAAAATGGGACTGGGGGTGTAGCTTGGAGGTAGAATGCCCCTGGGTTCAATCCCCAGTACAGCAAAAAAAAAAAAAAAAAAAAAAAAAGAGAGAGAGAGAGATAGGAGCCAGGTGTGGTGGTGTATACCTGTAATCCCAGTAAGTTGGGAGGCTAAGGCAGAAGGATGGCAAGTTTGAGACCAGACTGGGCAACCTAGAGGGACCCTGTCTCAAAATAAAAAAATAAAAAGGGCTGGGGGCCAGGCGTGGTGGCGCACGCTTGTAATCCCAGTACTTTGGGAGGCGGAGACCGGAGGATCCGGGTTCGAGGCCAGCCTCAGCTCTCTCTCTCTCTCTCTACTTAGTTTAGTGAGGCCCTCCGCAACTTCGTGAGACCCGGTTTCAAAACAAAGTATAAAAAATAGGGCCGGGGGTGTAGCGCAGAGGTAGAACACCCCTGGGTTCAATCCCTGGTACCGCAAAAAAAGGAGGGGGGGCTGGGGATGTAGCTCAGTGGTAAAGTGCCCCAGGGTTCAATCTCCAGTACTGCAAAAAATAAAAATAAATACATTTTAAAAAGAGAGAGAGAGAGAGATAGGAGCCAGGCTATGGTGATACACACCTGTAATCTCAGTACTTGGGAGGCTATGACAGGAGGATCACAGGTTCGAGGCCAGCCTCAACAACTTAGCAAGACCCTGCTTCAAAAATAAAAAATGAGAAAGGGCTAGGAGTGTAGCTCAGAGGTAGAACGTTCAACCCCCAGTACCACTCCACCCTACCCAAAAAGAGATATATAGGAAAAGAACAACAGCCCTATTCTGCGTCTGGGTGTTGTTTGAGTGTGACGCAGGCATGTGGGACCCAGAGAGCACAGCCTAAGAAAGCACACTAGCACTAGGGACCCTGCTGAGGAGGCAGAGCAGCCACTGTGGGAGGGACCTGGGAGCCTGAAGACATCCCTGAGCTGCTGAAAGAACCCGCCCTGGAAGCATTCATTCTACCTGTGGGCGCCTGTTAACAGGTGTCCTTCAAGTTTAAGACTGTCCTTGAGTTCAACTTTACTTGCAGCCAAATGCATGCCAGCTGATACAGAGGTGACCCTTCCAGGGCAGGAGAAAGCTGGTGCTTGGTTTATTCCCTTTGAGACTTTCCTTGCCATTCTTATCAGTAAATGTGTAGCCAATAAGTCATCTAGTCCTATACCTTGTCTTTTATAGAAGGAGAAAACAGAAAGGTAAATTTCTTTTATTTTTTGCATGGTATTGGGGATTGAATCCAGGGGCACTCTACCTCAGAGCTACACCCCCAGTCCCATTTTATTTTTTATTTTGAAACAGGGTCTTACTATGTTGCTGAGGGCCTTGCTTAATTGCTGAGGACGTCTCAAACCTGTGATCCTCCTGTCTCAGCCTCCCAATTACTGGGATTACAGGCATGCACCACCATGCCTGGCTGGAAGGTCACTTTCCATGGTTACATAGTGAGTTAAAATGGAAGACCCAGGCCAGGGCCCTTCCCCGTCTCAGGTGGCTTAGCAGGAACACAGCCAACTAATAATAATTCCGACATTAGAAGAGCTACTGTGTTCAGGGCGCACCAAACACTTATTTGGTGTCTTTTGGGATTCTCACAACGCTCTGGGAAGCAGCAAGCTTCATCTGTCGTTTTTGTTTTTTGTTTTTGTTTTATTTTTTTTTTCAGCTGAGAAGACTAAGATCCAAAAAGATGGAGTGAAAAGCTCAAGGTCACATATCCTATTCAGGGGAGGAACTGACCCTCAATCCAGGTGTAACCAGTCCACAGCAAGATGAATCAGAATTCCAAGGAACTTTCCTCCCTGGGTGTGGAATTTGGAGACTTGTATGTTTGGGGTGACTGGTGTTCCGGGGCGTCCTCTCTTTGGGCCTCTGAGTAGGGTGACTTCTCCACGCACCCCTAACTTATCTCCACAGGGCGTGTGAGGCTTAAAAATACTGTCTGTGAAGTGTGTAGATCTGGTTGCTTCAGATCCTACAAAATAGGATGGCTGGTGCCAGAGCTCAAGGGGACAGGTGGTGGCTAAAATCGAGTGCTACCTTCATGGGATGGAGCCTCCTGTCACTTCCCATTGCCCAACCTGGGACCCTCCCAGCCTCAGCCCGCCATGGTCCCACCGAGGAAAAACCACAGGCCTGTAGTTTACAGAACACCTGGGGGAGTCTGTGGGTAGCTGGGTAATTTCCAAATTAATTGTAGGAGAAACCTAACAAAACAATCTGCAGCCTAAGCATCCCCAGAGCTCAGCCTGGAGACTGACAGCCTGGAATCCAGCGAGTACAATGCCGCCAACCACAGACAGAAGGGCCCTTCCTCCTTGGGGGAGGAGGCCTGACTGCCTTCCAACAGGGGCCCGTCCAGGCCTGCAGCCCTGCAGCCTGGTGAGAGAGCAAAACCCTAGGACTGAAACAGCCTTTCCACCAAACCCCACAGCAGAAACAGCGTTCCAAAACCCTCCCGCAAGCCTGGCTAGCCGGGAGCTATGCCCAGGACACACACTCCCTTTCTCAGCAAGAGGCTTGCGGGCTCTGTTGAGGATTTCTTCCTAAATTCATCCTCTGGGAAACAGGGGCTGCTCCCACTGCCCCCTGCAGACTACACCCTCAGGCAGGAAATGAACCTGGAGTCTGTGCTCTTAGTAATAACAACCCTACCTGACTTTGCTCGGGACTTTGCAGCTTTGCAGGAACCACCTGCCTTTGTGAGGAAGGCACAGGTTCAAGTCCTGGCTCCACTACTTGGGCCAGTCTCAGCTTCAACTTCCCAGGCAATGAAATGGGCACAAAGGTGCCTTCCTTTTCTAGCACCACTCACCCACACTCACTCAGTGACGCCTGTGAAGGAGTCTGCACCGATGCTTCTGTGTCCACACACTCCCTGGGAGGTACTGATTCCCAACTAGGAAATGGGTAGAGGCCTTGAAGCCAGGCCGGCTGGCTCCAGGGCTTCGCAGTAAATCGGGCTCCCTAGTTCTTAGAGAGGCACTAGCTCAGAAGTGGAAACACCCAAGGCCTTGCTCGGCCTGTGAGCAGCCTAGAAGAGTAGGCTTAGCTCATCTGGCTGAGTACTCGAGCTGGGGGCTGCCTCCCCTGCTTCTTGCCCCAACACCACTTTCCTAGGTCTGCAGTGTGGTGGGCACCTGACGCAGGCAAGGCGCAATGCCAGGCATGGCAGGGAGTTCATGAATGTACTATAGGGACAAAATCTTATACAGTGTGGCAGCACAATCCTGGGCCAGAGCCCTGAGTCACCAGTCCAATGTGGGCTCCACCCTACTTGCTAGTGACCCCTCTGTGGGCTTCAATTCTCCATGCTATATAAAATGAGGGTAGTAAATGTTCCCCTGTCAGCCAGAGGAAGTTGTGCACGCTTGTATCCCCAGTACTTGGGAGGCTAGACAGGAGGATCGCAAGCTCGAGGCTGGCCTCAGGAACTTAGCAAGACCCTGTTTCAAAAATAAAAAATAAAAAGGGCTGGGGTGTAGCTTAGAGGTACAATGCCCTGGATTCAATCCCCAGCACTACACACACACACACACACACACACACACACACACACACAAATAATAATAATAATAACAACAACAACGAGCTTCCCAATCTTGGTCATTTGGGGTTTTTTGTAAGGTTTTCATGAAATGATGACATGGAAGGGATTTGAAAATCATAATAAACGTTCACATCCCTGATGCCATCTCTCTTCATGATGCTCAGGGGTAACCTGGTCCCCACGCCCCACCCTCTGCTCACCACCTACTATGTTCACCTTCCAGGCGGAGCACTGGTGGCTGTGCCTGGCATGCCCTGGGGCCTGCGTGCTCATGCCCTGTTTGTCCCTCCCTGCCTGCTCCATAGAGTCACAGAGCACAGTGGGCAGCTTTTGACATGGCTCCAGTAATCCCTGCCTCATAGTCACGCCCCACATAATCCCTTTCCGTTAAGAGTGGGTTGGACCTACTGACTTGCTTTTATCTTTTCTTTTTTTTTTTTTTTGTACTGGGAATTGAACCCAGGGACATTCTACCTCTGAGCTACACTCCAGCCTATTTTCTTTTTTTTTTTTATTTTGAAACAGGGTCTTGATAAATTGCTGAGGGTCTCACTAATTTGCTGAGGCTGGCCTTGAACCTGGGATCCTCCTGTCTCAACCTCCCAAGTACTAGGATTACAGGCATGCGCCACCACGCCCAGCTTCTGACTTGCTTCTAATAAATAGAAGATGACAAAAGTGATAGGCTGTCCCTTCCAGAATTAGGTTACAAGGAACCGTGACTTCCATCTTGCTAGCACTCTTTCTCTAATGAAGTAAGCTGCTGTGTTGTAAGATGCTGTACCGAGAGGCCCACATGGTAAGGAACCACTGGACTTACGAGGAACAGGTGTTAGTCCACCAACCCATAAAGAACTGAACCCCGCCAACAACCACGTGAGTGAGCTAGGAAGCCGATGTTTCCCGTTGCATCTTGAGATGACTGTAGGCTTATGGGACATCTTGAAGCAGAGGACCCAGGTAAATCAGGCCACAAAAGCAGTGAAATAATAAATGTTGTTCTTTCAGGCCACTAAATTTTGAGGAAATTTATTAAGCAGCAGTAGTTAACTGATACACAGGGGGCTCACACCACAGTCTCCAACCAGGTGCCCCAGTACACACATACACATACACACACACACACACACACACACACACACACGATGGTTTCACCCCCTGAAGTACAATATTTAGATCCTTCTGCCAGGTCAGTCAAGACTTGTTGAGGGGACCCTAAAGTCTGGGAACCCCGCCTTCTGCACTCCTGACACTCAGACCCAAGAACCGGAGAAGCCAAGCCCTGCTGAGATGACAGAGGGAAGCAGATCAGGAGAACCGACCCCCGAGGAGCCTGGGCCTGTGCTTCAGACCCCACTACCCAGCCAAGGGATGGTATTTCTCGATTTCTGTGGAGAGGATCCAAGTTTCACAACATCCAAATACATTTTGTAGCCATTTATTTATTTATTTATTTATTTTTGCAGTAGTGGGGATTGAATCCTGGGGCATTGAATCTCCATGCTACACCCCCCGGCCCTATTTTTTTTTTATTCTTTATTTTGATACAGGGTCTCACTAGGTTGCAGAGGGCTTCACTAGGTAGCTCAGTCTGGCTGCGAACCTGTGATCCTCCTGTCTCAGCCTCCCAAGTACTGGGATTACAAATGTGCGCTACCACGCCCGACCACTTTGTAGCCTTTTAAAAAAGTGACTCTGTAAGGTGTCAATAAATGCAGATTCCACCCACTTTCTTTGGCCCACTAAATCTGACTTTAAGATTAGAATTAGCTGCTCCCTAAAGGAAATGAGTAAGGGGCATTGCAACCTCAAGTGAGAGGCTTACCTGCAGAGACCTCAGCCAACCCCCATCCAGTCCGAGGTTTTCTCTGAATTAAACCTATGACTTCTGCTCCAAGCTGTGTTTGCACGGCGTCTGAGGGATGCAGTGTTTCCTAACATTTTCTTCTACTGTGAATTCAGAACAAATACTACAGGAGGGATCAGAAGTGAGCAAGATCTTTCTGAGTGTGCCATGGAAAAATTAGGCAGAGTCTGTTATATTTTTAAGTAGGGCTGTGAGTTAAAAAAAAAAAAAAGGCGTCACATGGGCCAACTCTGGAAGCCAGGATGGGTAGGAGCATGTGTGAAAAAGGCTTAGCGAACGCTAAGCTCCCCATGAGTCAGGAGTGTCGTGAATCTGCCATGATCGTGAATATTATTTGAGGCTCTTCATTAAAAGAAGCAGAGTGCCCAGAGCAAAGAGGTGATGGTCTTGCCTAACTCTGCCCCTTTCAGAGTTTTGGGGTTGTCCCCAAGCTTTTTTTTTTTCTGTACTGGGGATCGAACCCAGGGGTGTTCTACCTCCAAGCTACACCCCAGCTATGTATGTAAGTATGTATGTATGTATGTATTGGTACTGGGGATTGAACCCAGGGACATTCTACCTCTGAGCTACACCCCCAGTCCTATTTTATTTTATTTTGAAACAGGGTCTTGACAGGTTGATGAGTCTCATTACTTGCTGAGGCTGGTCTTGAACCTGTGATCCTCCTATCTCAGCCCCCCAGGTACTGGGATTACAGGCATGTGCCACCACACCCAGCTGCCCCCAAGCTTTTTGATGGACATTGATGAACTGGAATATATCATATGGAGATAAATTAATTAGGGCAGGGCTGCCACCTTTGTCCTGGGAGAATGAGCTTGTGTAGCCTGAAGAAAGTCAGACTGGGGCACATCCCCCTTTCTTCAAGCCTCCCAGGAGCCTCCAGGGCAGAGAAGGGGGTGGTGGATGCACACAGATGGGATCGATGCTATGTAGCATCAGATTTCAGCTAATAAAAGAAAGAAGTTTCAAATAGTTGGAGGCAGCCAAGGGTGAAGCTGGCTGCCTGGGGCACTAGTAAGCTTCCCATTCTGGACGGGTGTGCAAGCAGTGTTGAAAAGCAGTCAGTGGGATGTCGTAAGAGAATCCATTCCTTGGATGGGGGTTGAGCCCAAAGGACTTTTGGAGACTTTTCCAGCCCTAAGTCTCTTGGATCTCAGGTACCTACTAGAGACTCAAGAACATGCACATTTCTTGGTTCTACACCCATCTTCTAATAGGCATTCATGTGGTGCCCCAAGGAGGACAAAGCAATGCAGCCCTGCTCACCGTCCAGCAGGGCTCTTTGGTTGCAAGCAACAAAAAACCACTCTAAACAATTAAGCAGTAACAGGAATGTATTGACAGGAATGAGATAGTTCACAGACCAAAGGGAAAGCTGAAAAATCAAGTCTTGAGAAGGACATAATTCAGGACAGTAGCTAAGACCAGGACCTAATGGATTAGCTCCTCTGAGTTCCACTGTCAGTGTGAACCAGGCTGTCAATAATTGAGCCATTGAACTCACAATCCAAAATCCAGAGACACTGTCTGATCTCCCCAGTATCACAAGTCTCCTGGGGCTGGAAGGGGACAGGGCGTGTTGACTAACTGACAGACCAATCATGACCAAATTCAGTGAAGGAGGGGATTCTCCACAAAGAAAATCAGGGAGATGTTATCAGAGAAAGGGAGGATGCTGTGCTGGCATAATAAGGAATTTGTGCCTTGCTTTTGCCAGGATGAGTCAACAAGGACTTGTCAAGGGGACTCTGGAGTTGGTTCCTCCAATCTCTTTCATTGCGGTGACAAGGTCAAAGGCACAGGCAGGTAACCTTGGCAATATAAAATGTGAGTACAAAACCAGGCGTGGTGGCGCACGCTTGTTATCCCAGTACTTTGGGAGGCGGAGACCGGAGGATCCGGGTTCGCGGCCAGCCTCAGCTCTCTCTCTCTCTCTCTCTCTCTCTCTCTCCCTATCTCTCTCTCTCTACCTAGTGAGGCCCTCCGCAACTTCGTGAGACCGGTTTCAATAGGGCCGGGGGCGTAGCGCGGAGGTAGAATGCCCCTGGGTTCAATCCCCGGTACCGCAAAAAAAAAAAAAAAAAAGTGAGTACAGCTGGGCGTGGTGGTGCATGCCAGTAATCCCAGTACTTGGGAGACTGAGACAGGAGGATTGCAGGGTCAAGACCAGCCTTAGTAATTTAGTGAAACCCTATTTCAAAAATAATTTTTCTTAAGGGCTAGGGGTGGAGCTTAGAGGTAGAACACCCCTAGGTTCAATCCCCAGTACCACAAGGAAAAGAAAAGAAAAGAAAAAAAGGACTGGGATGTAAGGATGTAGCTCAATAGTAGAGCATCCTTCGGTTCAATCCAGTACTGGGGAAGATAGGAAGGTGAAAAGGAAGGAAGGAAGGGAGGAAGGGAGGAAGGGAGATGTGAGTATATTGGTGGGAAAAGGACTAGGACTTCTGTTTCCACCAACAAAGACAACCATACATACTTACAGAACTTTCCAAGGGAAACAACTGAAATAACTGGATAAAATATTTCTTAAAATGCATTGGTAATCCCAGTACTTGGGAGGCTGAGACAGGAGGATCACGGGTTCAAGGATAGCTTCAGCAACATAGCAAGACTCTCCGCAATCTAGCAAGACGCTGTTTCAAAAAAAAAAATAATAATAATAATGGCTAGGAGTATAGCTTGGAGGTAGAATGCCCCTGAGTTCAATCCCCAGTCTCACACACACACACACACACACACACACACACACACAAGAAAAGAAAAAGAAAGAAACTGAATAGAGAACTAAAAAAATCAACCCATACAAATATATTCAACTGGTGTGGGGTGGGCGGGGGGTACTGGGGACTGAATCCAGCAGTACCCTACCACTGAGTGACATCCCTAGCCCTTTTTATTTTATTTTGAAGCAGGGTCTCTCTAAATTCCCTGAGCTAGCCTTGAGCTTGTAATCTTCCTGCCTCAGCCCCCCAAGTAGTTGGGATTACAGGTGTGTGCCACCACACCCAGCTAACAGTTTTATTCATAATAGCAGAAGGAAAGGATGAAAGAAAGAAAGAAAGAAAGAAAGAAAGAAAGAAAGAAAGAAAAAAAGAAAGAAAGAAAGAACCTGGAAAAACCCCAGATGTCCTTTAATAAGTGAGTGGTATGTCCATACCATGGAATACTGCTCAGCAATAGAAAGGAATGAATTATTATCTCACAATTATCAGTAATCTCCAGATAATTATGCTGAGTACAAAGGCCAATCCAATAGATTACATGATGTATGATCCTATTTATATAACATTGTTTTTCTTGTGGTACTGGGGATTGAACCCAGGGGCATTCTACCTCCGAGCTAAACCCCCAGTCCTATTTTTTTTTTTTTTTGGAAACAGGGTCTTAGCCAGGCGAGGTGGCACATGCCTATAATCCCAATACTTGGGAGGCTGAAACAGGAGGATTGCAGGTTTGAGGACAGCCTCATCAAGTAGTGAGGACTCTTATCATCCTAGCAAGGCTCTGGTTCAAAATAAAAATAAAATAGGGCTGACGGTAGAGCTTGGAAGTAGAATGCTTCTAGGTTCAATCCCCAGTACCACAAAAATGAAAGAAAGAAAAAGAAAAAAACAGAAACAGGGTCTCACTAAGTTGCAGAAGGCCTTCACAAAGTTGCTAAGGCTGGCCACAAACCTGCAATCTTCCTGTCTCAGTCTCCCAAGTACTAGGATTACAAGTGTGAGCCACCACGCCCAGCTTATATAACATTTTTGAAATGAAAAAATTATAGAAGTGGAGAATAGCTTAGTCATTGTCAAGGGTTCAGGAGAGGGTGCAGGTGAAGAGGGAGTGGGTATGGATATAAAAGGGCAATGCGAGATACCCTTGTGGTGATTGAAATGTTCTGATCCTGATTATATAAATGTCACTATCCTATTTGCAATATTGCATTATTTTATGAGATGTTAGCATTAGGGGAAATTGGGTAAAGGCTACACAGGATGTCTTTGTATTATTTCTTATAAATGCCTATGAATCTTGAAAATAAATATTAGACATTTAAAAAAAAGTTACTGATGAATACATGCCTTATGATTCCATTCATTAAAAGTGAAAAATGAACCGGGCGTGGTGGCGCACGCTTATAATCCCAGTACTTGGGAGGCTGAGACAGGAGGATCCAGGTTTGGGGCCAGCCTCAGCTACTTAGTGAGGCCCTCCGCAACTTTAGTGAGACCCTGTTTTAAAATAAAGAATAAAAAATCAGGCTGGGAGTGTAGCTCAGAGGTAGAATGCCCCTGGGCTCAATCCCCAGTACTGCAAAAAAAAAAAAAGTGAAAAATGGATGAAACAAATTGATATCTTTCTTCTTTAGGGGTTCATACCTCTTGGAGTGATATTAGAAATATTTGCAGACTAGTTCAGCACAGGCACCAACCAATCAGAGTGAACGCCCAGCCAATCGGCCAGCTATGTACAACAGGAAATGCTGAGCCTGAGCTGCTGGCAGAATGGCAGTGCTCAGTACCATAATAGTACAGCTATAAAGAAACATATGGAGTGATTAGCGCAAAATTCTGCTTGGTGTTTACCTCAAGCAGGGAGGAATTAGGAGTTAGGAAAGAATAGTGGAGAAGAACCCAAAGGGGTCTATGATAATGTCTGGTCTCTTAAACTGGATGGGGAAGGTTTCCAAAATGCTCATTTGATGATGATGATGATGGGTGTCTGTTTTCACCTCCAAAATGTCCCTTTCACAGCAGCCTATCATCCAAGCCAGTAAAACCACCCCAACCATGTCAGACACAGCTCCTCAGGAGGCTGAGGCAGGAAGATGGAAAGTATGGGGCCAGCCTCTGCAACTTAGCAAGATGCTGTCTCAAAAGAAATAAAAAGAAAGCTGGGCAAGTGGCACAAGCTTGTAATCCCTGTACTTGGGAGGCTGAGACAGGAGGATCACAGGTTCACTGCCAGCCTCAGCAACTTGTGAGGCTTTCCACAACTTAGTGAGACCCTGTTTCCAAATAAAAAATAAAATAGGGCTGGGAGTGTAGCTCAGAGATAGAATGCCCCTGGGTTCAATCCCCAGTACCATACACACACCAAAAAAAAAGAAAAAGAAAGAAAGAAAGAAAGAAAGAGAGAGAGAGAGAGAGAGAAAGAAAGAAAGAAAGAAAGAAAGAAAGAAAGAAAGAAAGAAAGAAAGAAAGACAAACCAAGCATGGTGGTGCATGCCTGTAATACCAGTACTTGGGAGGCTGAAGCAGGAGTGTTATTTTATTTATATTTTATTATTAAAATAAAAAAGGACTTGGAGTGTAACTCAGTGTTAAAGTGCACCTGTGTTCAATACCCAGTACTGCAAAAAAAAAAAAAAGAAAAGAAAAGAAAAAAGAAGAAAAAGAAAAAGGAAAGAAAGAAAAAAACCCACTCAAACCATTTCTTTTCCTTTCCTCCCCTTTTTTGTTTTTGTTTTTGTTTTTGGTACTGGGGATTGAACTCAGAGGTATTCTACCTCCAAACTACTCCCCCAGCCCTTTTTATTTTTAATTTTTAAACAAGAACTTACTAAGTTGCTGAGGCAGATCTTGAACCTGTGATCCTCCTGTCTCAGCCTCCCAAGTACTGAGATTACAGGCATGCTCCTCCACAGCCGGCTCACCCAAACCATTTCAATGGCAGAAATGATAGAGTCCGAGGGGCAGACCAGGGAAAGCCCTGCACAGTGTTCTCACATCAGCAAGCCCACCGCAGCCCTTCCGCCCTTCACACACATGGCAGAACCAAGAGAGGAGAAAGGACCTCCTGGGGACCATCCGGCAAGCCAGGAGCCGCCTGCACCAGACTGACAGCCGTTGGGGCCCCTCCACCCACCTTCACGGAAGCAGCCCAGGGAATTAGTCCTGATGCCCACGCCCGTGCTGGAGTTCCCGACACCTCTTCTTGGATGAAGGCCCTTTCAAAAGGAGCATTTCAAATAGGAGCCATCAACACTTACAGAGGGCGGGTCTTAATCCAGAGAGGATCATTAACTTCACCCAAGTGATGGACGTCCGTCAGCACCTCCCATTCTTCTACCAATTACCTATCTGCTAATTATCTGGGATTAAGAATTGACACGGAGCGACATGGTCATTAACCACATATTTGCACGGCTTATTCATGTTCGCAGGGCTGCTCGGTCTCACCGAGTCTAATTGGACACGCCCACAATGCTGCGGAACACATTTACAGGGACTTGGCTGTCAGCAGCCAATAAAGGACCGCAGGATGTGTTTACTTCCAAGGGGACTTGGCTCTTGGCGAAAGCGTTTCTGCAGACACGCTGGATGTCTTGGCTTTCGGGCAGTGCAAACTGCAGCTTAACTCACAACACACATTCAATCATTTGTCAAACATTCATTAGTTCAAGCAGTGTACCGGGCACAGCACTGGCCCCAGGAGCTTTTACAAAGATGAATGTGATACTGTTCCTAGCACCTCTGAGGCTTACCTTCAGTCTAGGGGACACACACAGGCAGGGAGAGCTCAGAGCCATGGAATGGGAAAAGCACTGGTCCATGGGAATGCAGCGCCAGCAGAGGTTGGCTTGGCCTGAGAAATCAGGAAAGGCCTCCTAGAGGAGGTGGCATCTTTGGATAGAGACGGATAGAAAGAAGAATTCCAGGCTGAGGGAACAGCAAAAGGGAGGGCATGGAGAAATGTGAGGGGAAAGGGGAGTGGCCTAAGTTGATGGCACACACCATATGGATGGGGTGTGGGAACCCAGGTGGCCTGAGACATGGGCACATCATGGAGGGCTCTCAGGATTCTGCTAGACTTTGCAACTTTCTCCTCTGGGTGTGGATCCATGCAAGAGATTTTGTTTGGGTGTGTATGTGTGGGTAGGCGTGTTTCAGTAAACTTTCTGTGGACGTATAACATACATACAGAAGAGTGCAAAACTTTCCACAGACTGACCATGGTTATAGAAATAGCACCAGATCAAGAAATAAGTTATTACTAAAACCCCAGAAATCCACTGTGGCCCCTTCTCAGGAATGACCTACATACAAGAGAAAATTCTATCCTGACTGGCACCATAGACTCGCTTTCCCTATCTGATCATATTTGGCTTCCTTCACTTGGCATATATTTGCAAGTCTCATTATGTTGCTATTCATAAATAGTTTCTTCTTATTCATAAATAGTTTTCTGTTTGTTTGGAAGAGAGTGACCAGCTGTTGAGGTGGAGTCTCACTGGGGCTGAAGCGCACTCGCTCTGTCAGCAGTATGGAGTGTGGGGGTTAGAGAAGAGGAAGGTAAGACAAGTGGACCCATCACCAGGCCAGATACTAATGCCCAAGAAATGGATAACAGAGCTGGATGAGTAAGTCTGCTCAAAAGAGGCATCATACTGGGGGGGGGTGCAGATTTGGACACAGGTAGAAATGGACTTAAGGGGGAGATGGAGGAAGGTTTCTTATTTTCTTTCTTTTTGGGGGTGGTGGTACTACGGAGTGAATCCAGGGGCACTCTACCTCCGAGCTACACCTCCAGCCCTATTTTTATTTTTTATTTTGAAATAGGGTCTTGCTAAATTGCTGAGGCTGGCCTTGAACCTGAGATCCTCCTGTTTCAGCCTCCCAAGTACTGGGATTACAGGCATGTGCCACCACACCAGGTGGAGGAAGGTTTCTGTATGGGGCAGCTGCCTGAGAGCAGGCTGTCCGATTTGAAGGCAGGAGAAACACCCCAGTTTGATACACATCATGTCTCAGCTGGGGAACAGCGAGATGGAGATGTCCAACGTGCCGCGGGCTCTGTGGGTCTTTGCTCAGGGCTGAAGTCAAGGCTGGAAACACAGAGTTAGGAGTTGTCACAGAGGTGGGGATTGAAGCCAGGGGTGTGGTAGAGATTTCCCAGGAGGACTGTGTATGAAAGAGAGCAGGACTGAAGAGAAGGCGCCTGCCCCTAGGACATGAGCAGAAGAAGAGGGGGAGAAAACACCGCTGACACGCTGGCAGGGGCTGAGACGCATGAGTCAGGCCCTCCCAGCCTCAACAGCCGAGGGTCCGTCCCTCCAGCCCGTTTTCTTCCTTGCATCATTAACCCCAACCAGGTTGTGAAATCCCTATCGCATTGCGTACCTCTGGCGGCGTCCTAGGGACAACGGGCACCAGAGACTCATAGGGGGTTGGAGTCCTCCTCACCTCCACACACCCCCGCCAATTAGTTCTTCAGCACCCCAGGCAGAGAGCTCGGAACTTCCCACAGCGGGCTCATTTGCCACTGAGCAAGTGAGGACCAAGCAACCCTTTGCTTACAAACACAGCCTCACCAGGTTGCAAGTCAAAGGGAAAGATGAAGCTACTGGGATGAGACTGACCCTGGGTCCAGTCAAGTGCTCAAATGCTGCATCCTGGAAAACACACTTGTATTCTTGTGCCCACCAGCACCTTCCTGCTGGACGCAGGTCTGAGCATCTTCCTCCCCCCAGGAAGCTGCGGTGAGTTCATCCGTTTGCACACCCCACGGGAATGCGCTCATCCGCTGCAGGCATTCCTCTGGCTTCCTCAAGCGGTGAGTACACGGGCCCTGGAACCCGGCCAGTCTCTCAGGACTGAGGCAGTGCATGCCACAGCGCAGACCCACTAGGCTGGACACGTGGGAAGAATGACTGTGGCTGGAGGACAGCGAGCCTGATGCAAGCGGAGTGGGCGTAATGCCCCTTCCCTTCAGCCTCCCCCTCCCCGCATGCTTGACTCCACCTGGCTCCGTACAGGTCTCTGAGAAGAAAAGAAGGACAGATCTGACTAAGAAATGGTCCCTTGCCCAGCATGGTGGTGCACACCTGTAATCCCAGTATTTGGGAGACTAAGACAGGAGGATCACAAGTTTGAGGCCAGCCTCAGCAACTTAATGAGACCCTGTTTCAAAATAAAAAAGAAAATAAAGTAGGGCTGAGGGTATAGTATCACAAAAAGAAAGAAAGAGAGAGTGAGAGTGAGAGAGAGAGAGAGAGAGAGAGAGAGAGAAAGAAAGAAAGAGAAAGAGAGAGAGAGAGAGAGAAAAGAAATGGTCCCTTAGCCTGGTGTGGTGGCACTCATCTATAATCCCAGTACTTGGGAAGCTGAGACAGGATCGCAGGTTCAAGGACAGCTTCAGTATCTTAGCAAGGACCTTAGCAACTTAGCAAGACTCTGTTTCAAAATAAAAAATAAAAAAGGGCTTGGGTATAGCTTGGAGGTAGAATGACCCTGGGTTCAATCCCAGTACCAAGAAAGAAAGAAGAAAGAGAAGGAGGGGGGGTGGAGGGAGGGAGGGAGAGAGAGAGAGAGAGAGAGAGAGAGAGAAAGGGTCTCCTTTTCTTTTTAAGAAATGGGTGAGCCTGCTGTGTGCAAGTATGTCATTATCAACATGATTTATATTATGATGTGAGATTACAATGCACCAATAAAAGTATATTAAAAAAAGAAATGGGTGGGCCCTTGGGGAGATGGATGCTTGGAGAGAGATGCATGCAAGAGGGAAATGTGGTTCAAACATTTTGGTGTGTGTGTGTGTGTGTGTGTGTGTGTGTGTGTGTGTGTGTTGCTTTTTTTTTCAGAGTAATATTTATAAAGTTTTTTTAAATAAAATGGTATCAAAAGTCTTCTTCTAACAAAAGCAGTGTCCCTGGCCTATCCTGCAACCCCTCCCAGCCCAGTTTTCCTGCTCTCTAAACTACCTCCTCCACATTTCTAAATCATATCCTGTGTCAGGCGGTTGTCAGGGGTGACAGGCGGCTCTGCACAATCCACGTTCTCCTCTTTCTCCCATGCACACATCTAGAACTCTCCTCAGCACCTTCTCCTAGTCCCTCTCCCCCAAGCCCCAGCCCTGCAGTTGGATGAGAGCATGTGACTGATGTCCACAACTGTGAGCAAAAGTGCCAACTGCCACTTGTGAGCCTGGCCCCTAAAAACCACCTGTGTTCATCACTGACCCTCTTCCTCTTGGATGCCTAGAATGGAGGTGACGCCACCCAGGGAGGCTCTGGAAAGATGGAAAGATGGAAGAGCATCTGCCACGTACGCATGAGGGAGAGGAGGGCACGCGCACCCTTTCACTGTGAAAGGTGAAATGAACTTCTCTCATGCTTGAACCATTACACAGTTTGGCATCTATTTGTCATAGTGGGTAGCCCATCCTAATACACACACACACACACACACACACACACACACACACACACATTGGTTACCAATTTGAAAATGCACTAATAACATAAATCTGAAGACAGTGCTTAAACAAATCTGGATGTTGTTTTCTCTGATAGCAAGACAAGTTCAGGCTAGGCATGGTGGCACACACTTATAATCCCAGTACTTGGGAGGCTAAAACAGGAGGATTGCAGGTTCAAAGCCAGCCTCAGCAACTTAGTGAGACCCTGTTTCAAAATAAAAAATAAAATCGGGCTGGGGTGTAGCTCAAAGGTAGAATGCCCCTGGGTTCAATCCCCAGCACAAAAATTTTTTTTTCAGAAGACGGGCATGCTAATCCCAGAAACACACCTTGTAATCCCCAGTATTTGAGAGGCTGAGACAAGAGGATTGCAGGTTTGAGACCAGCCTCAGCAATTTAGCAAGACCCTGTTTCAAAATAAAAAGAGCTGATGATGTATCTTGGAGGTAGAATGCACCTGGGTTCAATCCCCAGTACCACACAGACACAGACACACACACACACACACACACACACACACACACACACAAACCCACAAATTCAGAGTTACTATGTGGCCAATACCAAAGGCCAGGGCTGGGCGTAGCTTTCACGTTTACAGCTTTCCGTCTTCAGGGCAGGACCCTCTGCCTCTGTACCAGTCATTCAAATAGTTGCCAGAGCCCGACCACCTGTATGAATTTCAGGCAGGACCAAGTCAGGGGACAACAAGGGCACAATGGGAAAGTGCCAGCGAGTCACTCCAAATCACTGCTTCCATCTCAGTGTCACCCCCAGAGACCTCCGCTTACGTTTCAATGGCTAGAACAGAATGGTGTCACATGGCCACCTTCACTGCAGGAAAGATTGGGAACTGTGCGATTTTTATTTTTATTTTTATTTATTTATTTATTTATTTATTTATTTATTTATTTTACGGTACTGGGGATTAGACCCAGGGTCATTCTACCTCTGGACTATACCCCCAGCTCTATTTTTTATTCTTTATTTTGAAACAGGGTCTCACTAAGTAGCTGAGGCTGGCTGCCAACCCAGATCCTCCGGTCTCAGCCTCCCAAGTACTGGGATTACAAGCGTGCGCCACCATGCCTGGCTGGGAACTGCAATTTTTAGTTGAGCATTCTGCCACTCCAAATAAAATCAGTGTTCTATTAGTAAACAAGAAGGGGAGAAAGGCTATTGTATAAGGCACAACAGTCTTTATCGTAATTGTAATTTCTTAATCTTTTCACATTGTAGAAGATAAGTTTGGGGTTCCTACTGTAGAAGTAAGGACTTGCTTCTTTCTGTATCTCTTCTCTCCAGTTTCCCCTCACCCATGATATAATAATATAGTTATAGCCCCATTTACAGATATCCAGTGTTTACTGTATTATGATGTATA
The DNA here is from genome assembly GCA_004027185.1 of Glis glis. Lineage (NCBI taxonomy): Eukaryota > Metazoa > Chordata > Mammalia > Rodentia > Gliridae > Glis > Glis glis. Next base: position 5,269 of record PVJS01010192.1, on the reverse strand, counting down.
AAACTTGTTTTCTGACCAACCAAGTGATAAATATATGTAAGTTTCCCTTCTTGTATAATTTCTGTTTTGTTTTGTTTGTGGTAGTGGGGATTGAGTTCAGGGGCATTCTACCTCCAAGCTATAACCCCAGCCCTATTTTATTTTTAGTTTTTGAAGCAGAGTTTCGCTAGGTTGCTGAGAGTCTCACTACTTGCTGAGGCTATCCTCAAACCTGCGATCCTCCTGTCTCAGCCTCCCAAATACTGGGATCATAGGCATGTGCCACCATGCCCACCTTGATTTCTGGGTTTTGTTTTTATTTAAGAGTTAATCTCTCTTTCTTCATCCTATATCCTAACTAATATATCTTCCATATCTGAAAAACACCCTTTTTAGCTCTCATACTTCATTGAAGATTTGATTGGATATTGAGTTCTAGGTTGAAAATAATCCTCTGAATCTTGATAGGCTGATTCCACTGCCTTCTAGAAATGATGCCACTCTTATCCCAATCCTCTCTTTAATCTGTTTTTCTTTTTTTTTTTTTTTTTTTTTGCAGTACCGGGGGTTGAACACAGGGGGGTTCTACCTCCGCGCTACACCCCCGGCCCTATTTTTTTTTTATACTTTATTTTGAAACCAGGTCTCACGAAGTTGCGGAGAGCCTCACTAGGTAGAGAGAGAGAGAAAGAAAGGGAGAGAGAGAGAGAGAGAGAGAGAGCTGAGGCTGGCCGCGAACCCGGATCCTCCGGACTCCGCCTCCCAAAGTACTGGGATTACAAGCGTGTGCCACCACGCCTGGCTTCAATCTGTGTTTCTCTGCGAGATTTTAGTATTTTCTCTATTTCCCTGTGCTCTCTAATTTCACAATGATGTGTCTTATTATTATATAAGAACCTTTCATTTTAGAAACTCAGATCTTCCAATTCTAGGACATTTCTTATTTTATGTCTATAATAAATCTCTCCCTATCATTTTTTTTTTTTGGTACTGGGGATTGAACCCAGGGGTGTTCTACCTCTGAGCTACACCTCCAGCCCTATTTTATTTTTTATTTTGAGACAGGATCTCACTAAGTTGCAGAGGGCCTCACTTAAGTAGCTGAGGCTGGCTGCGAACCTGTGATCCTCCTGTCTCAGCCTCCCAAGTACTGGGATTACAAGCGTGCACCCCACGCTTGGCCTCTTTTTTATTTCTATAACAAATCTCTCCCTATCATTTCTATTCTGGATCTCTAGAGATTTACATGTTTATGACATTTGATTAGTCAGCAGTTTTTTTAGAGCTAACGCTAAAAGCACAGCGACAAAAGAAAAAAGATAAATTGGTCTTTATCAAAATTAAACACTTTTGCATGTCAAAGGGCACTATCAAGATAGTAAAAAACATGCCACTGTGGCGACATATTCCTGTAATCCCAGTGCTTGTGAGGCTAAGACAGGAGGATCACAGGTTCGAGGCCAACCTCAGCAACTTAGCAAGATCCTGTTTCAAAAAAAAGGGGGAGTGCTGGGGGTATAACTCAGAAGTAGAATTCCCCTGGGTTTGACCCCCTCTACCACACACACACACACACACACACACACACACACACACACACACACTTTTTTTTAAATAACCCACAGAATGGGAAAAATATGTGCAAATCACTTATAAGAGTAAAGTATTTGGAATACATATACTACATATATATGTATACATACATACATATATATATATAGTGTGTGTGCATGTGTCTGTGTGGTACTGGGAATTGAACTCAGAGGCATTCTACCTCCAACCTACACCCTGAGACAGGGTCTTGCTAGCTACATTGCTGAGGCTGGTCTCGAGCCTGAGACCCTCCTGTCTCAGCCTCCCAAGTATTGGGATTACAGGTGTGCGCCACCACACCAGACTGGAATACAGAGATTTTTAAACTCTTAAAACTCAACAATGCACACTTGGAGCATACCTGTAATCCCAGTACTTGGGAAGCTGAGACAGGAGGGTTGCAGGTTCTCAGCCAGCCTCAGCAACTTAGTGAGACCCTGCTTCCAAATAAAAAATAAAATAGGGCTGAGAGTGTGGCTCAGAGGTAGAAAGCCCAGTGGTACAGCACTTGCCTAACTCACATGAGGCCCTGTGTGTGATCACCAGCACAGCAAAATAAATAAAAATAAAAATGAAAGTGCAATTTCACTGGGCATGATGGCACATGCTTGTAATCCCAATACTTGGGAGGCTAAGACAGGAGGATTGCAGGTTCGAGGACAGCCTCAGCAAGTAGTGAGACTCTCATCAACCTAGTGAGACCCTGTTTCAAAATAAAAATAAAATAGGGTTGGGGGTGTAGCTCGGAGGTAGAATACCCCTGGGTTCAATCCCCAGTACCACACACACAAAAAAGTGCAATTTCCATATCCTTAATTAATTTTAAACCCTGGACAAATGATTAAGTTAATTAATAATCATAAGACACCTGAACAGTTTCTAAGTAAGAAGTATATATAAAACGCTGCTCCACTGAGGTTTCTCCTCCATTATCTGGAGTCCCTCTTGTATCCCAATCCACCGACTATGCGTACATATGTGAATATCCCAACATTAATCTCAGCACTCTGTATTGGGAAGGGGGAAATGGGGAGGAGGGCACCAAGTGCTGTGTGCATGTATGTCACTGTCAACATGATTTACATTATGATGTGAGACTATAATGCACCAATAAAAGCACATAAAAAACACCACTGCTTACTAAAGTTAGTGTGTTGTGTGTGTGTGTGTGTGTGTGTGTGTGTGTGTGTTTGTGTGTGTTACTGGGGATTGAACCCAGGGGCATTCTACCTCCGAGATACACCCCAAGCCCTATTTTTTATTTTTATTTTGAAACAGGGTCTCACTAGGTTGATGAGAGTCTCACTATTTGCTGAGGCTGTCCTCGAACCTGCGATCCAATCCTCCTGTCTCAGCCTCCCAAGTAGTGGGATTACAAGCATGCACCACCACATCCAGCTCTAAAGTTAGTTTTACTTTTATTTTTAGGATAGAAATAGATTAACAAATCATGTAAATGCCATTGGATAATACTGCATATACATATATATGATAATATGCATATGATTATATATACATAATTACCACCTCAAATTTATTAAAACAAATGAAAGGAATGAGGAATGCTTATACACTGTTCTTAGTTTTCTGCTCTAATTTTCTCTTGTGTCTGGAAAAAAATCATTTTCTTTGGTTAAAGGCAATAATTACTATAAATGGTTGACTATTATAAGGAAAATAATTATAGATAAATATAAACATGTATGTGATATAATATATAAATTATGTGTTTATTTTTCAAAGTTGTTTCAGTTTATTAGCTTATTCAGCTTGTAAATTTATTATAAGATATATATCTTATTTTATTTAATATACAGACACCTTAATAGTGCATTAAAGCTATAGACATAAACTTTGGACTTATTAGTCCTTTGTATCATGATACTACTGCACACATCTACATACATACACATAGATGGATATTAATAAATCCTTTGTTACACATTATGCAATTTTAGGTAAAATTACTAAGATATTTTGTTCCCACATTGATAGTTTCTTTTCTTTTTTTTTTTTTTTGCGGTACTGGGGATTGAACCCAGGGGCATTCTACCTCCGAGCTACACCCCCCAGCCCTATTTTTTTATTATTTATTTATTTATTTATTTATTGTGGTACTGGGGATTGAACCCAGGGGCGTTCTACCTCTGAGCTACACCCCCGGCCCTATTTTTTATACTTTATTTTGAAACCGGGTCTCACGAACTTGCGGAGGGCCTCACTAAGGAGAGAGAGAGAGCTGAGGCTGGCCGCGAACCTGGATCATCCGGTCTCTGCCTCCCAAAGTACTGGGATCACAAGCGTGCGCCACCACGCCCGGCTATTCTTTATTTTAAAACAGGGTCTCAGTAAATTGCGGAGGGCCTCACTAAGTAGCTGAGACTGGTCGAGAACCTGGATCCTCTGGTCTCAGCCTCCCAAGTACTAGGATTACAAGCATGTGCCACCACGCCCAGTTTCTTTTCTTTTTTTTTTTTTTCTGTTCAGCCATCTGTTCATTCTTTTTTGGTCTGTTTTTTGCAGGGCTGGGGATTGAATCTAGGGCCTTTCACATACTAGGCAAGTGCTCTACCACTATGCTACTGAGATATACCCCCAGACATTCATTCTTTTGGTAAATATTTTTAATTTACATATAATATTCGAGCTTATTAATAGATCATAGTATGACAACTCAATACATGTATACATTGTGTAAAGATCAAATCAGAGCTGGGCATGGAGGCACACATCTGTAATCCCAGGACTCGGGAGGCTTGCAGGTTCGTAGCCAGCCTCAGCAACTTAGCCAGGCCCTCCACAAGACCCTGTTTCAAAATAAAAAATAAAATAGGGCTGGGGCTATAGTTCAGAGGTAGAATTCTAGTTTAATCCCTAGTACCACACACACACACACACACACACACACATACACACACACAAATCAAGTCAGAGTAATTAGTATTTCCATCTCCTCAAATATGACAATTCCATGTGTTAGGGACCTTCAAATTCTTCTCCTCTAGTTATTTTGAAATGTCTAATAGTTTCTTGTAGATTATAGTTACCCTACTGTGCTACGGAATATTAGTGCTTATTCCTACGTGACTGTATTTTGGTACCCTTTATCCAAACTCTCTCCACTCCCCCTACCCTTGGCCCTTCCTGGTGACCATGATTCCACTCTAATTCTGTGTGGTCAACTTTTTTAGCTTTCACAAATGAGTGAGAATATGTGAAATTTGTCTTTCTGTGCCTGGCTTATTTTCCACTTAACATAATGTCCTCCAGCTCTATGTTGGTGCAAATGACAAATGACAGGATTTCATCCTTTTTATGGCTGAAAAACATTCCATTGTGTACATATTAAAGGTTTATTTTAGCCGGGTGTGGTGGCACATGCTTGTAAACCCAGTACTTGGGAGGCTAAGACAGGAGGATCGCAGGTTCAAGGTCAGCCTCAGCAATACGAGGCCCTCCGCAACTTAGTTGAGACCCTGTTTCAAAATAAACAATAAAATAGAACTGGGGGTGTAGCTCAGAGGTAGAACACCCTTGGGCTCAATCCCCAGTACCACACACAAAAAGGTTCCTTTTTCTTTGTCACCAAAATATTTTTAGTGCCATATTTGATGCATAGTGCTTGATCAATGTTACCCATTACTTATTATTGCTTGTTCACAATTTTCTTTTCTTTTCTTTTTTTTTTTTTTTTTTT